>CAJVPT010006567.1:0-10912 GCA_910592055.1 Acaulospora colombiana
ATATAAAAAATAAATTTAGCATAGTTTTAAATTTAATAAATATATTTATACTGACCACTATAGTATTAAAAAAATTTTCTATTAAAGGTTTATCGGAAGTTGGATTTATTTTTATCAGATGGTTTTTTTCTAAGTGTTTGAAAAGATTAGAGGTGCTACCTCCACTATAGGTATATTTGGTACTACAATAATTGCAGGAAACTTTTTTACTTTTATTGAAATCGGAATCCTTTGTAAAATAGTTTCACACTTTACTTCTATAATTTATTTTATTACTCAATAATACCTCCAAAAAACTACTTGTTGCAACATTACTAGTATCACTCAATTTATAGTTATCTAAACTGAAACTTTTATCATTTATTTCATTGGAATCATTGAAAGAACCATTGTATTCCATTTTATTTTGATATAAATAATATCAGTAATGTTGCAAGGAGAAAAATATAATAAAAAATATTACAAAATTTTAAAGAAATATGTAAAGGTATTAAAGAAATATAAAAAAAAAACCAGGGGATTTTTTTTAATTACCTTAAATAGCTACATTTAAACTGCCGATTTTTATTTGACCTGGCTAGGTTTTAAAACTTGAAATCCAATCAGATACAAAATTTAGAATCTGATCGAATCAGATTTCAAAATTTGAAATCTGTATTTGATTCATATACAAATAGATCAAAAAATTTAAAATCTGATCTGATTTGTTTGGATCAAATCTGCAGATTATTTGAATTCAGATAAAAATTGAGATCCCTAATCTTCAACAACTCCAAACTATATCTTGCATGCCAACTTTAGCTACAAACTGTTCAATTTATGGGATAGGAAAATCCTTATTCATGGGAAAAACCTAATCAATAGACTTAACAGTCATAACCTAGCAGATATAACTATACAGATTAGACTCCAACAACTTTAAAATAACTACTGGTCAAATACATCTATACTGATAGATAAGTTTTCCTTTTGGATCAGAAGAAGGAACACCCTTACAAATGATATCTTGAATATGCTCAAACTACAAGGAATCACAATGGCATCAACAGAACATATTTGATTTGGAAAACTAGTCAAAAGTGAGGGTAAGGCAATTCAAAAACTAGTTACAGAGGAATGATATAATAAAAACAGAGCTGCTTTCAAAGATAGAAGGATAATGTTTAAAGATCAACTTTTGAATGACAGCAAAACAAGAGAATAAAGTTGGAGAAACAAGGTAGGATCTCCAATTGATACAAAGATCTAAAAGAACTAATACTCTAAATATAGCTAGAGGTAGTAACAAAGGGAAAGGAATTACCCACCAAAAGATATGAGGACAACAGCAACCCCTTCACCAATAGATTCCAATCAGTCATTCCTGTCCTTCCAATGCAACACCAATCAACTATCAAATGGCTAGCAACAAAAAAGAATGGAGAAACAATAATAACAAAAAAGAAGAAGCAACTAGACAATCAAAGAATAGTGGTAAACCATATAATCAAGAATAAGGAGACATCTTCAATGTTAAATGCAAAGGCTGTACATTCAACAACCAAGAACTCAGGAAGAACTATAAGGACCAACAGCAATGTATAATGGAGCAGCTTTTGGCTAGCTTAGTAAATATCAAGATCCAAAAGAGCAGGACCAGAATCTTCTCAGGACATCAAGAAACTGACACTAAACAATCTCCACTTAACAGACTACAATTATTCCCCCAAGGAAACGAACTAGCAATAATAGAAATCAATATACAACTCCCAAACTTAGATATGCCTAGCATAAATCTGGACCCCCAATCAATGACAAAAGCTCTCATAAAAAGGAGGATAAAAGCTTCAACCAGGACAATTCAGAAGCTACAACAAATCACAAAAAAAACTAGTATCAGAGGACAACATTCATTTTTATACAGATGGCTCTTTCACAAAATGCACAATCAAGAGCAGAATGGGAATCCGCTAGGTGGCCCAAACGAAGTCAGACCAGGAAATCACAACCTTCTAGGTAGAAACTCAAGACATCTCATCATCCACCAGAGTGGAACTAACAGCAATACTCATAGCAATCTGTACAGTCAGCCCCAATAAAAGAATTAATATCCTAATAGATAGCCAAGGTGCCATCAACGCAATAAATAAAGCACTATACAAGAACCAGATCAAGAAACAGAAACTAGAAAGCCCTAACAGGATCCTAATCGATACAATCCGAGAAATCATCACAACACAGAATATCAAAATTCAGTGGACAAAAATAAAAGATCACTTAGAAAACAAAGGAAATGAACAAGCAGACAAACTAGTGGCCACCACACTCGCAGACAGCTTCAAGGACATCATAAAAATTCAAGAACTACAGTCTACAAGCAGTAACACAACATTAAGATAGGACCAGTCCTTCGTGGACCTCCCTTTCAAAATAATAGGCAAGACCCTTTTAAAAACAAAATAGGCTAGTAAATGGAGGACACTACAATGAAACCAAACATGATTAACAAGACAAAAAAGCAAGAAGATAAACTGGGAACTAACTATGCAAACCCTGATGCCATTCAAAATCTCATTCCTTCAGACTAGCATAGAAGACCACAGGGATAGAACTTTTCGATGGAAAACATGGTCCAATGAACATCCCACAATAGCAAACATGAACACATGCAAATCATGGATATACAAATCAGCAAAATGTATAATCTATGGAAGACAGGAAGAAAGAGATCTATATTCTTTCACTTGTGAACCCAACAAAACAAGGCTAATCAAGAAACTCACAAAACTCTTGACACAATAATATGCATCAAGAGCCAATAGCAACAACAGTTACAATCTATTCAAAGTAGGTGGGAACACCTCCTCAGACCAAACAAAAGGAAAGGAAACTGGGAGACAATAGAACTAATGGATCTAATCAGAGGGGTTATCACACATAGGATGATTCGGGTAGCAGAAGAAATCACAGAAGATGAAAAGGAAGTCAAAGCTGCAGTAAAAAAGGCCACAATACAACTTTGGCAAGAGAAAAGAAGTATTTGGAGGCTAAGAATAACTTGGTCCTAAAATGGAAAAAGACATAGGGTATATCTAGGAAAATAAAATTAGAATGAACAGAAAACAACACTAAAATACCCAGAAAAGAAGCCTTATGGAATGAAGGAAACAAGATAGATGCTGGTAGAAATTTGTATATAGAACTAACAAACTATAACATGAGAAACATACTACAAAACAGTTTCAGTATTAACCCTCTCTTTCATATAAATATCAGTGTTAGTGGAGTCATGACATGCTAACATTTACCAAAATGGTGAACTATAGCAAGTCACAGGGTTCGTGAGATACTGAGTCATTAGTTTTTTTTCTAACATGAATATATTTTCTCGCAATTCAATTTGTATATATAAGGGAATATTAATGCTTAAATAAAAACTACATGGCATGACTTCTCCAGCTTAAAAAAAAAAAATAACTATAATATATTAAATATAAAATAAATTTACTTTCCTTTATACTATGTATTTTTCTAAGTATGATATAAAACTTTTTTTGATATTTTTACTTATATGCATGTTCCAGATTTGTACAAATCTAATATTATATTATGTATTTTTCAATCACTGTTAATAAAATATGCAGTTATAATTAGAAATACCTTTATCGAAGTTGATGTTCAAATATCAGAATAAATAAAATATAGCTTTCCACTTTTTGCAAAATTTTTTTAATTTTTTCTTGATCAGCCAAGTACGAATCCATTATTTATGGTTTAACAAATACAGCAGCTGGTATTTTAGTTTTTTGTGAGATTGATTAGATAAATATATGGAATGCTGGCTCCTCTATAATTGTAAAATGGTGTTAATTTATGACAATTCATTGGATAAGATTTTGTTTTACTTTTTTGGATTCATATATCCATTATATAAAAAATAAATTTTACAATGATTTTAAATTTAATAAATATATTTATACTGACCATTGTAATATTAAAAAAATTTTTAATTAAAAGTTTATCGGAATGTGGATTTATTTTTATTAGATAGTTTTTTTCTAGGTATTTGAAAAGATTAGAGGTGCTGTCTTTACTACAAGTATATTTAGTACTGCAATAATTGCAGAAAACTTTTTTACTTTCATTGAAATTGAAATCCTTTGTAAAATGATTCCATACTTTACTTCTGTAATTTATTTTATTACTCAATAATACCCTGAAAAACTACTTGTAGTAATTAATGATGGGTCCCTAAAGTATTTAGCATATAAAATTTTGCAGATCACTTATGTTCTTTTTTGAGGGATAAAATTCATAGCTCTTTACTTTAATAGGGACAAAAGTCAGGAAATTCTATAAATCAATAATTTAGATAATGAAGAACAATTGTGGGAAGTTTTTTTATAGTTATTAATTTAAAAATTTTAATGTTTCCTAGTGAGGAACATTTGACTTATGTTCCTGTCTCTCCCTTTAGGGACCCATCTTTAGTAGTAATATTACTGGTATTACTCAATTTATAATTATCTAAACTGAAACTTTTGTCATTTATTTCATTATAATTATTAAAAAAACTATCGTATTCCATTTTATTTTTTGATATAAATAATATCAGTAATGTTGCAGGGAGAAAAATATTATAAAAAATATCACAAAATTTTAAAAAAACATGTAAAGGTATTAAAGGAATATAAAAAAAAATCCAGGTTTTTTTTTTAATTACCTTAAATAGCTACATTTAAATATAATTAAATTGCCAAATTTTATTTGAACCTGGCTAGATTTTAAAACTTGAAATCTGTATCCAATTCGAATATAAACAGATTAAAAAATTTAAAATCTGATTTGATCTGTTTGGATCAAATCTACAGATCATTCAGATTTAGATAAAAATTATAATCCCTAGCCACAAGTAATACAAAGATCATATATATCCCATTATAATGATCTGATAATTAAATATGACAATATATAAGTGATCTATAGGTCAATAATGCAATAGTTGATAATCTATAGGTCATATTCCAAGATTGCTAGATCAAATTCTTTAGGAGTAACTTTTATTGCTAGTAGTGTAACTGTAAATTAACTGATGCTTTCGAATATAGCTGCAGATTATTAATCAAATAGAATTTTTTATATAGTTACAGGATGGTCTATATAAAAAATTGTAATATAGTTAAATATCTAAAATTGGATAGAATTATATTATCACAATTATATTACTGGAAAAAAAAAAGTAATAATAAGAAGAGTAGATATTGAACTAGTAACATACTACTAAAAAAAGAAATAGTAAATTAATTAATGAAAAAATCTCAGTTCTTTCCTTAGTATAAAGACATTTATTCAAGAATTTAAGTATATAGCTATATCAAATTTTATAGACTTGACTATTGAGAGACCTTGGCGAAGGAGAAATCTAAAGAACTAAGAAATTTAAAAAGTTCAAGATAAAAAAATTTTAATGGTCTGATAATCAGAATACTCTTAATAAAAAAATTGGTCTGGAAAAATTAAGAAAAAATTATATATCTTTTTTAATAAGTAATGGTTATACAGTATATAAAAGTAGAATAGATATAGCTATTTAAATAGATAGGTTTACTTCATATATATATAATTACTTATTGATAAATATGTAATAAAGATTTGTATAAATTCTTCAATAATAACTCTAAGAAGAGATCCATTGTATCTGTGAATCTGTATAATATATATATTAATAAAAAATATGACTCAATAAGAAAAAACCAATATAGTTTCAGGAATTACAACAAAATCAAACAATTCCATACTAATACTAAATAGATATACAAACAACAATGATATGATACAAAGTCACAAACTAGTTATAGAAATACTAAATCAAAAGATTAAATGAATTGTCTCATTATAAATAAATAAAAATATTATTTGCAGGAAAAAAGATATTACCAATAATATAGTTAAACTATAATATTATATACTGTATGTATTAACAATAACTCACCTCTTCAGAAATATCATAAATACACTCTAAACACAATTGAAAAAAAAAGGGAATGCATCTTCTTCAAGAATAAAAATAGTCTTATCTGTATTTTTATATACAAAAGCAAAAATAGTTTCAAAGGTATATTCGCAACAATCTCTGTCAGTGCAGTAGAATTTTATTTAACAGCTAAACAAACTTCTTCAAAACAAACTAGTACATAACAAACTTCCATTACTTTCTATCATCGACAATGACCCTATAATATACAACAAAAGATTTATAAAAAACTTTATAACTTTTTTTTTCAATATAAGCTAAACTAGCTATCATCACATTCTTTTTAACAACAGCCCTAGCAAATAGCAATATCATAAATTGCAGTAACCAGCAAGTAGTATTCAATGTTATTTTAAAGCTCAAGGAAATCAAACTACTATCAGAATATTAAAAAATAATATCCTAATTAATATAATCAATTATATTATCAAACAATAAAGACATAACATCACATAAAAAAAAATTAAAGCTTACAATGATCCAAATAATAACAAAGCAGTCATATTTGCCAAAAAAGTTATCATTATAGGCAAACCATCAAAAATTATTTTCATTCCTATCAAAGATAGCAACGGCACATGGGTCTAAGAATAGAATGGTCAAGTTTTAGACAATACAATATTAGAAGTCATAAGAAATTTTATTGGAGCAAGACATATTCTTAGCTGAAGAATGCTCAACTGTAACTTAATCACAATAAATAGTAATATATTACAAAGTATAGCATAGATTGAATCAATGATTTACAAACCCCTATCTTAAATAACAACTAGTGCAACTAATAAACTTGATCATACATTGAATATTTCAAGTTAAGACTTTGGAATTTAGAACTGTTAACTAAATATAAGCTCTACAAAAGAGTAGCAATAATATACAAAGACAATTTTTGAATCAATTGTTAACATACTAAAACCAACACCTATGCTATAGTATATAAAAGCAATGGATCATATATCTTCAAAACACTTTTTCAGATTTTTAATAAGAAAATTAATAGCAGAAAACAACAAATTTCCAAAAAACACCAAACAGAAAACTAAAGAAAATTAAAAATAAATTGACTCAAAAGAAAAAAAATTATATCACAAGGGAAGTATTAATAAAAGATCTTTTCAAAATAATAAAGAAATATATAATAAAAAACCAAAAAGAAACTATAAAAAATATTATTATTAGATTCTTTATTATCCTTTAAAACAAATAGCAACAGAAGTGTCGACTTCTTAGATAATAGAAAATTAATTAAAATATAATTAAAAAAAAATAAAAAGAAATAGAAAACATTAGACAAAAAAATCATTGTACATAAATTATATATTTTAGGAATCAACAAAATTATGAATTATTCCAGCCAACACTAGATTAACTGAAACACAATATACTTTTTCAAAACAAAATTTTTATAGGATATGTAGAGCCTTGATAGATTAGCAAGTATATACTAGTACTTGACAATAAGTAGCATGGAAAAACTATTCTTAATGAGTTTAATTAGATAGCTAGAAAGTTAAATTTATATAAAATAAATTTGTATATACTCATAAACAATATCTAATAAACAAGATATAAGCCACTTATTAAAAAAAAAATAGAACAAATATAATATTTATTGAATTATTTATAATATATATTTTTAGGATTATAACATTAATATTTGTATTATATATCATATAACTTAAACAAAATTTTTTAAAATAAAAAACTTTTTTTGCTAATCTTTAATTTTTTAAAAAAATTTTTTAATTAAAAAAATAAAAAAAAAATACGTTATAATTAAAAACAAAAAATAAGTTTAAATTTTTTTTTAACTCTCTGTTAGGCTAGTTATGTGTGCTTTATTAAATATTTATAAACTGTATATATAATATGAATTGCTAAAGCTAAAAAACACTAACTAGCTCACTCGTCTTTATAATTATTACTCTAAGTACAACTTTGGAAGTGATTTATTGCTCCATTAGGAGTTCAAGTGAAAACCCTTCCAACTCTTAATATCATTGTCTGTAGGTTACTATCGCAGATCACTCTTTAAGTTCTGATATTACTTAAAACTCAACCATCTCATCCCAAATTTAACTCCTCTTAATAAGATATCTTTTAGGTTTTTATTCTCTAATCTTCCTTCTTCCAATATTGAAGTTTTCTTTTCCAGTCATATAGTTTTGGTACCTGGAAGATTAGAGGGTCTTTTTATCTTATCCTTCTTTTGAATTCCTTGCAATCTTTCTTATTCTATTATCCTTTCACATCTTGCATTTCAAACCTTTTTCTAGAACTGATTACAAGTCATATTTTACAGCTTCTTGATCCATCTCTTTCTTCTTTTCCAATTCTTTTATCATGGCATTTAAGATCTACTATCTCAAGAATAAGTTTGCTTCTTATTAATTCTGTAAAGAAATTTAACATATCCTAACTAGTTGCTGAGAACTGTTCTACTAGCCTGGTTATTCACTTGTGTACTTTATCCATTTCTCCATTGTCATCCACTATTAATCTAGTATTTTTCTCTTCAGCTTCCTTTTTTCTTTTCTATGAAAGTTTTCTGAAATTCATCAAAACTCTTTCCAGACCTTTATTTTATATTTTCTTCATCTGTTTCATATATTTTGGGCATTCTAGCAAATAATTAATTGTTTCTTCCTCCTGAAGATCACATGCAGTACATATCACTTGTTTGTATAATCTGGTCTTCTTATTATCAGTCATTCATTGGTTTGATCAGAAAGCCTTTTTTTTGACAATCTTTGAAAGATATATTCCATATATAGCTATTCATTCTCTTCTTTACTAGATTTCATATATGGTCTTGTTGTTCTTGAATTTGATGGCTCCATTTCCTTTCTGTTCTGTTTTGTAATATCCACTAATATGCTATAGTTTTATTATTTATTTTCTTGATAAATTGTCTTATAGGATCATCTAAAGTTTTGTTCTATTACTTAATTTCTATAGGAATTTTATATGAGATGTGATTTTTTTATTCTATTGCTGGAAGTTTAAGAGCATCTTTGGCTAGAGCATCTGCTTCATCATTATGGAAATTTTGAGAATATGCCTTGATCTTAATAAGCTTTAGATCTAGATCTTTTTTCTTAACTAGCTCTACCATTCATACCAATAATGACCAATTTTTATCCTTTAGCCATCTTTTATGCATTCTTTTTGGATCATTTTTCTTAACTATTTTCTACTTTAAGATATAGGCTTGACTATTTGTAAAGATTTCAATTGAGTTATTTACTGGAACTATTAGGAGTACTGTGACTATTGCTGTTAGTTCTGCACATGTAAATAAAGACCAACTATCTATTCCTATTTAAAATCTGCTTTCTTTTCCTGTATCACTTATTTATATTCATGCTGCTCCCATCTTCATATTGTCCCTACTATGATTTATTAGTGATCTATCTAAATAGAAGGTTAACTTTTGTTTAGATCCTAGATTATATTGGAGTATCTCTATTAGGTGATCTTGATATACTCCTTTTTTAATATTTTCTTTAATGATTATTTCTTCTTAACTTTTTATATTTACATAATCCATCTTGGTATCTTTGAAAGTGGGCTGTTAGACTGGCTCCTGCAGACTCTGCACAAATACTTGATTGCTATCTATTGTTTTTAGGATTGCTCTTTCCAAAGATATTGTGGGACATGAGATTATTAGCATCTGAGCTCTCCTAGTACTTTTTCTTATATTAATATATGGTATCATATATATCTTTTCTATATCTTCATTCATGATACAACTCTGTTTTTGAATAAAACCTTCTAAGCAATCCATGCATTTAATTAGCTTTGTTTCTTGACCATTTTCACTATTCTGACACTTGTAGTATTCGATTTTTGCTCTTCTCTTAGATTCGTCTTGTAGTAGCTTTCCTCATATTAGTTGATAATTGACATTCTTTTTAATTATTCATATTTTTTATTTCTTAGGATTAACTATAGAATATGTTGGCTTCTATTTTAGCCAATCTATTTTCCATGACTCTATAAGTTGATCTTTTTTTTTAACCCACAGTCAGATCAATATGGCTTGTCCATTTTATTGTAAATTTATTTGATATTTACATATTTTATGACTTTTATATATTGACTCACCTGTTTACAAAGTTTAATCTTCTCTAGATGCAACTTAGAGGAAGATATTTTGCTCCCTTTATGGTTTGAATTATCCTCTAGCCACTCAGATTATTGCCTATAACTTATCACTGTAAATTTTCTGAAGTTCTAACTATGATTAAAAACCAAACCATTTAAAACCTTTGAATATTCAACTATTTATTATATCTACTATATTGCCTTGGAACTTCATTTGTTTTGAGTCTTCTTTTTCTTTTGTTATATTTCTGGAGAGACAAATAGAGGAATAATTGGCTTCTTTAAGGACTCAATCCATTTTTCTAGTTGTATTAATTGGTACTCTAAGCCTTTTGAGTTTGCTGATAATTCCTTGATTTTGTTTCTATTTAATAGTAATGCTATAGCATTTGTTCCAGACTTCTTTCTTGAAAGTCCTCCTTATTTTTTTACAAAATTTACCAATAGCCTCTTGTGTTATTGTTATTGAGATCTTGAGGACTTTGAGGTACTTTTCCAGGATCTTGGTCTTGTCTCTATGTATAAAGCTACAAACTGTGTTATATGGGCTTTTATCCTATTGTTTAATGTCCTGAATCTATTTATCTATTACTCTTTTAACTTCTGCCTGGCTCTTGTTAAATAAATCTTTTGTTTTTCTAATATACTGAAGGATTTTACTTTAAGATTTGTCCCATATAATTGATTTTTCACTTTGGGTCTTGGGACATTCAAAAAGATGTTTCAGGGTTTCCTCTTGTAAATTGTATATTGAGCATATTGTGCTTGAATATAAGTCTGGTTTTCTTT
>CAJVPT010006568.1:0-10912 GCA_910592055.1 Acaulospora colombiana
GTGAAAAATAGTAGACACTTTAAGAGGGTATAAAACAGTATGTAAGAAGGTGGATAATGAGCCTTCCCCTGTCAATAAAACCTTTATTTCTTGTCACTTCTAGCTCTGTAAAGTGACACTCCACTTGTTAGTCCTTTTACTTTCTAGAATCTTCTTGCCCTTAGTAGAGAAAGTGCGTACTTGAGTCTTTTCAGGCCACTAGAGACTCAAGTTTTTATTCAAAGAAGTTTATAAACAAGTAAGAAAAGGGAAAGGAGATACATAAAGACAAGCTTCAAGTTGTTTTGGTGAAAGTATAAAGACTTTATTAGTAAAGAAGTATAAAACTTCTTGTGAATATCTTTTTTGTGTGTAGTCAGAGGATCAGCAGAAAGAGTTAATTAGTAATTAATTAGTGATTATATAATTAATAATTAATTGATGATTACATAATAAATTAGTGATTATATAATTAATTGGTGATTAATTAGTGATTATATAATTAATTAATAATTAATTAATAATTATATAATTAATTAATAATTAATTAGTGATTAAATAATTAATTAGTGATTAATTAGTAATAAATTAATTATTATATAATTAATTAGTGATTACTTAATTAATTGATGATTACTTAATTAATTAATGGTTATATCTATTAAAAACTCTTTTTGCTAATTCTCTGACTATATATAAAAAAAATGTTTGCAAGAAGTTTCTATACTTTTTTGCTAATAAAGTCTTAATACTTTCTTTAAAACAACTTGAAGTATAGCTTCAAGAGTTGTTTCTATTCTTTTTCTTTTGTTTATAAACCTTTACACTCAAAAACTTGACTTCTAGTAACCAATAAAAGTCAAGTAATACCTTTGATATCAATGGTATAAAAGTTTCCAAAGGAAGAAGAACTGACTGTAAAGTATTTAAAAACCTATTTAATCTTTGAAGCGAAAGGTATATAGAGGTTTTTGAAAATAGAAGTGTTTATTTTTTCCCTTCCAATCACTTGTAGGTCTCTTAGAGCTATCACTTTCATGACTTTCTAAGGAATTTTGCCTATTTTAGTTTGATCCTGAATTTTAAGTAGCACAAATCCTTAACAAAGGTGATTGGTTGACATGAAATATATTAGTTTTTTAAATATAAACAAGCTCTTATTGGTCACATTCATGTGTTCTGATGATGTTATTGGTGATTAGAAAAAAGGTTCCAGAAACGTTTGCCCCAAAAGCTCAAGTTCCTTAATAAAAACTTCTATAACACTAAAGATCAAGTGATAAATAATGTTGATTGCAAACTTCTATCTCTTATTTAAGTTCCTCAAGTGGTAATAAACTTTAATGAAAAAAAGCTGAGATCTAAATACTTTCCTTGAGATATTTCAATCCAGTATTCACTTAAATGAAAGATCAGTTGAATTGACTTGTTTGATGCTACAGATGATGAAAATGAAGATTTCTTCTAAGGTTCAAGTGAAGCAAGAAGACTATTCCAATCAGGCAGATCCTTTTTAAGAAGAGATTATTTTTATTTTTGAATTTTTTTGATGGGCCTTAAATTGTTCTCTTTCTTCAATCTTTTTTTCTTTTCTCTTTTTAACTTAGTAATTTATTGATTTTCAGGAATCAATAGTAACGAACTGTTAGTAATGATTCTAGTAGATAGAAATTATTACCAATCTATTAAAAGAATATAATATTGTCTTCAAAATTTGATTTAAAGTACTTTTATATAAAGACAAGTTAGTCACTTTGTAAAAGTCTATAAAATATTGTAGATTTACTTCAATTTTTCAATAAAGACAAGCTATTATAATATAATTGCAGATTAAAAAAAAATTTTTTTTAATTAATTAATGATTAATTAGTAATTATCTAATTTAATTAGTAATTAATTAGTGATTATATAAATTAATTAGTGATTAATTGGTAATTATATAATTAATTAGTTGAATATACAATTATTACTCTTTCTGCTAATCTTTGATCATATATAAAAAAGATGTTCACAAGAAGTCTTAATACTTTTATGCTAAAAAAGTTTTACTATTCTCTTTAAATCAACTTAAAAAGTTCATTCTAGAACTCTCTTACCTTTCCTTCATCTTATTTACAATTTTCTTTAAATAAGCTGAACTCTTGTAGCCTACAAAGTTTAGCTTCTACCTTTATCACCTATAACAAAAAAGTTTCTAAAGGGAAAATAATCAATAGTGAAGTATTTTTTACTTCTCAACTATGGTAGAGATAATAGAGATTATATTTCAGTCAAAGAATTTACTTTTCCACCCTTTTACTAGTGTTGAAATCTCTTAGAGCTATCCTTTTCATAGTTTTCTATAGAATTTTATCTATTCCAGCTTAATCCTGAAATTTTAAATAATACAATTTCATTATTTCTGATTAGCTAACATAAAATACATTGAATAAGATTGATAAACAAGTTTATATTGACTATCTTATATGTCTAAATATATTTCCTTAACTTTATAAGAACCTGGAATCCATTATAAGTCATATACCTTGATGCAAGCAGATATAGAACATACTATTAATACATCTTTGGATACAAGAAAGAGTCCATCCAACCATGGTAAAGGTTACAAGAGCTCAATTAATTTTTTGAAAATTAGAGTCACCTATTCCTAATTATATATTAAGTAAGTCTCTTTTCCTACTGATCAAAAAGTCTAATCCGAAAAAGCAAAGAAGATAACTAGGAATACTTAGTAATAAAGTCAATGCACATAGTAAACCAGGAAGTTTTTATCTTATCTCCAAAAAACCCCAAATTAGATAATTGGAAGATTAACATCACTATATCAATTGAAACTTGAGTTTGAAAAGGTTAGTAGTAATGAAAAAGCCATCTGAACAATCTAGGAGATCCTTATTGATTACTAGCATCAATAATAATTAATAGGATATGCCAATTAGGAAGCTAGATATAGTTCTTTTATAAGAAATTAAATCTGAAATATATTGTAGAGATGAGTAAGTATACTCATATTTAAATAGGAATGGATTTAATTGATGATATACTGAAAGACTTTCAAGTTATTCATATGGATATCAATATATCACCTGAGCCTTTATAATTACTTCCTCCTCACAAGTTTTAAAACTGTAAAGTCTTTCTTTTTATTTTCATTTTATTTCTGTAAAAACTCAATAGAAGCTTCTCCAGACTACAATCAAAGAAATAAAATAGACATGAGCAAAGAAATATTATAGTTGCCCTTTAAATAAAGTACATGACTGCTCCTTTTATTTTTCATTTATTTTTCTTTAATAACATTAGTATACTTAATGGGATGTTGTCTTCTTTTATAAAAAAAAAGACAATAAGACTTGAAGTAGCTTTAACTAATTGAATTCTTTATTTACTCTTGAATACACATCCTTGTATATATGCTTTGTACAATTGTATAAATATAATTTAGAAATTAATAAAGATTAGTCATAAGCCTTTTTAAAAAATATATATAATTAATTATTAATTAATTGGTAATTATATAATTAATTAATAATTAATTGTTGATTATGTAATTAATTAGTAAAGACCAAAAAAAAACTCTTTCCTGAAAATCTCAAATCAGAAAAAATTTCCTTATAAGGCAAAAAACTAAGAATGAACTCGTCCTAGCTACATAGTAGTACACAAGCAAAGATGGCCACCACCAAGCAACTCAGAAGCAAAGAAAGACAAACAACACCAGAATACAACATCGACAGAATCAGCAAGAACAATGGTAGAATTCTTAAATCCAAAATGACAACTCCAACAGCGCAGCTCAGGCACACCCCTCTGGGAACCAGAAAAGCAACCACAAAAAAGATGTCCAAGAAAGAAAAAGAAACAATCCAAGTAACAGAACCAGGCAAAACAAGTGAGCCCCCAGTAGTCAACAAGGTAGAGATGGAAACAGAGAACACAAGCCAGATAATCCCCTCAGCAACAACACCCCGGACAGACAGGTTACCATCCCGCACCACAATTTGTGAATCGGAAAGCCAAACTATAACAGAACAACAGACTTCAGATCATCAGTCCAATATAACCAGTCAAGCAAGATATAGCTATGACCAAGACAGACAGACTGAAAGAAAGGATCCAAGGGAAGCACAAGAACACCAGGCCTCACTCACATCAGGCAAAGCTGTTTTGGACCCAGAGTTGATACCGGGACAAACACCAGCAGAGAAAATCAAATTCATCAGACAAAAAATGGGACATCTCCAATCCCTGAAACACATATGATATGAAGCCCCAACCGATTATCCCAAAATAGCAATCATCATTACTAATCAGGAGGACCTGAACAAGGCATATGAGATCACCATTACAGACAATGAAGCTATCAAATTAAAAAGGATCGCACATCTAGACTCACACGATAGCAAGTCCCGCACTATCAGAATATGGGACATCCCTCAACACTTCACCAAAACTGATCTAGCAGACTTCTTTGACAACCAAATTGGTATTGACTACATCACCATCCAAAGAGCAGGTCCCTTCCAGTTGGCCAACATTACGTTTACAAACACATCAGACTATGTGAAAATTAGCCGAGAATAGAGCATAGGATGCGGATTCCACTCCTGCAGGATCTTTTCTTTTTACAGAACACACGAAGTCAAACAAGAAAGAGAACGATTCAGTGCAACTCTTGCTAAACTCCCCAAAAACGCCACAGCCTGAGACCTAACAGTAATAATCACTAGCACGAAAGCAAAATCATATTATATCTCTCAGGATAACAACAATCAGGTGAAAAGACTAGCCATTTTTACTTTCGAAACACAGGAAGAACTTCAAGCAGCTAAGTTAACTGCACCCTTAATTGGTGAAGTCCAGACACAGTGGATTGACCGAGAAATCAAACTATGTTTCACATGTAGTTCTCCGGAACACAACCGGCACTTTTGCCCAGAAAAACCAGAAACTGTACTACCAAGGCAACACACCAACCACTTCAATAACCCAAGATCTCCCCAAGGAACAATACCAAATCCCCTACGAACCAAAGACAACAAGGCTCAAGCCATACCAACAATTCCAGAAGCTATGTCAACATTGTCAAGTTCGGAGAAAATACGAGAGACTACCATGCAGAGCGAGACCTATATGCACTACTCCTCCCACTCTAACACGAACTCCAAGAAGTCAAGAAATCCCTCCAAGATCTAGATGAAAAAGTTGATACGCTAGAACAAGAATGCACCAACAGATACCCAAAGAGCATAGATGAACTCATGAAAGAATTAGAGAAAGACCCAGCAACAAACAAGCCCACACCAGTAGGCACCCCAGAAATCAGCATTCAGGACATCAAAGTATCACAAGAGGTGTACCAAAAACAACTCAATAAAATGAGCTCAACTATAGAGGAAGCCATCAGCTTATTCAAACTCACGCAACAGGACAGTGCTCCAGCCCCCAATACATCTCAATAATATGACAGAGGGAAAAACAGGAAAACTCCCCAAGAGGGCAGGAACGGACATAAATAACAACTTCAACATACCACCCATACACCTTTCCCATTCGCTTAATCTCCCCAACACACCAAACACTACCAACAACACAACAAATAAATGGAAAATCGGTACAATCAATGTCAGAGGTATTAACGAAGAAAATAAGCAAATCGCACTCACAACATTTGCAAAAGAAGAACAATTTGATATAATAGAAATCACAGAGACTTGGCTACCACACAACCACAACTGGACACGAGCAGAGAAGGAATACTCGATCTGAACAATCAAGGACACCAAACATAAAACCGGTACAGGAGTAGGAATTATTATAAAAAAAGAATGGGCAACACACATTTTTAAATCAGACTTGTGGCAAGACATGAGCCTATACATTGACATGGCATTCCAGGCCAAAATCAAATATAGAATAATCACAATATACAGTCCTGCCAGCAATGCACAAACAAGTCAAAAACACAACTTAATGAGGTGGTTAGAACAAATTATCCAGGAAGCGACGGCAAAAAACTTCTTTATCATGGTACTAGGGGACCTCAATTAAATCAATGATGACAAGCTAGACAGATCCACAAATAAAAAGAAACCAAGATCGACTCCAAGAGGGCTAATCAACACACTTATCTCCCATGACATGGTTGACACATACAGACACCTGTATCCACACACGAGGAGCTACACATATAGCAGAAACAAAATGGAATACGGAAGTAGACTTGATTACATTTGGGTGTCAAGACCACTGGTACAACACATCACAGAAGCATCACACGTTCCATTAACTACAACGATAGACACAGACCACAAGATGGTCACAACCATGATCAGTACTCCACACAAATTCTGGAACAAACTAGCAAACAGAAAGAACAACAACCCCAAACATATAGACTATAAGAACTCATCAAACAAACAATGGCAGGAATTCAAAGAAACGGTAGAAAACAAGGCCACATCAATCATGTCACACCAGCCCACCCCACTGGAAGGAAACTGGAACCAATTTAAAAACATACTATTGGAAGCCAGCAGGAAACATCTTAAGAAAAGAAGGAAAAGCAGTAGCATCGAGACAATCCATACATCAAGATACCAAGACATAATGAGACAGTCAAACTTAATAGGGAAGGTCCACAGAACATACAAAAGATACCTAAACAGTAACACACTGGACACCGAGATGGAAGGGAAGCTAACAGAAATAGTTAAAGTCATCAATCAAAACAGACCAAGAATCAGCAGCTTCCTTCCCAACCAACATAACTATCACGTCAGCCCCCTCCAACAATACCAGTGGCTGAAAGAATTGCAAGATCTCTGGAAAATAGAAAGTAAGATCGCACAACAAGAGATTAGGAAGGAGAAAAGAAGAATAATCAACAAGTTTACAGAAAGATGATTTAAGTATCTACAAGACCAGCCAAGGAGAATGATAGACAGTATCCTGGACAGACCCCGCAGAAAGATAGACACAAGTAGACTAATCAAACACACCATAACAAACAAGACCACAATAATCACAGACCCGGAGGAAATCAAAACGAAAATCAGGGACCACTTCGAGAAGTGGACCCAGAGCCAAACAACCACAAATATACGGAGCTACCCAAGATGGATAAACAGATATGCCCCAATTGAACTCATCGACCCAGAATGGTATAGTCAATGCTCAGCCACGATAGACCTACAGGAAATTAGGTAGGCAATACAGGTCAAAAAGAAACACAGTGCACTAGAACCCACTAAAATACCCTATATACTACTAAGAAACCTAGGACCCAAGGTCTACGACTTCTAGGGATAATCTATAATCAGATCCTCGAAACAGGGAAAGTTCTCAAGGACTGGAAATGAGGAGAAATTTATCCAATCCCCAAGCCTAAAGACTGGATGGGAGACATCAACATCACACGCCCCATTACCCTCCTAGAAACAGCAAGGAAAATCTTCATGTCTATACTCAACAATAGAATTGCAGAAACCCTAAATAGACATCACATCACATCAAGCAACAACTGGGCAGGGCTTCCGAATGGCAGTATATAACAGCCAATACACATAATGAACAATCTTTTAGAGGAAGCCAGAGAAAAAGAAAAAGAGGCCTGGATCTTCAGCCAAGACATTAGCAAGGCGTACGATTCAATCAACCAAGATATGATGATACTGGCACTCAAACGCATCAAAATCCCGGAAAAAATCATTAACATCTTACAGGATACCTTAACAGAGAGGTTCAACAGGGTAATTATAGCACATGGGATGACAGAAGAATACCAAGTTCAAGATGTGATAGATCAAGGAGATATAATCTCGCCCTTAATGTGGAAAATCTTCTACGACCCCTTGATTCAAGAAATAGAAGATCAAAAGCTAGGATATACAATGAAGACAATGTGGAACACCAATCTCACAATGACCAACACAATCAGGGCCACGCAACTCACCAGATCACAGATGGTAACAGCAATAGTATACATGGATGACACCACCTGGTTCACCCCAAATAGATCCAACATGTAAGCTATCCTGGATGCAGCATCAGAGTTCCTCAAGATCAATGACATACAAGCAAATGGAAACAAATCTTTACTCATCTGCATCAATGCAAACGAAAAAGACCATGAAAAAGGCATTCTCCTAGCAGGAACCAAGGTCACGCCCCTCGAAA
Organism: Acaulospora colombiana; assembly: GCA_910592055.1. Classification (NCBI taxonomy): domain Eukaryota; kingdom Fungi; phylum Glomeromycota; class Glomeromycetes; order Diversisporales; family Acaulosporaceae; genus Acaulospora; species Acaulospora colombiana. Next base: position 8,158 of record CAJVPT010006568.1, read on the forward strand.
AAGATGAGTCAACATGCATCCTCAGAGTCTGGATCTCAGAAGACGACAGGAAGAAACAACAGAAATGCCTGATACGAGAGAAAATCACCAACACAACAAACCTTATCAAATGGAAAAGAATCACAGACAAACAAGCACGTTATATCATCAATTAGGTTCTTTGCCCAGCAATAGAATATCTCCTCAACAACATCAATATGCCAAGGACCACTCCCAATGCCATTATCCACGCAGACTTCGGATATAGGCTCTTCAACATGTGGGACAGGCAGGTAATGCTTCACACAAACAATTGGAAGAAAAGAATCACCGACTCAGATATGTGCAGTAAAACAGCATGGATCAGACTACAACAGCTTCAAAACCAATACTAATCAAACACATCAATACTAGAAGACAAATATCCCTTTTGAATCAAAAAATGACAGAATCTCATGAATGACATTCTGAACATGCTCAAGGTACAAGGCATCACATTCGAGATGACAAACCACGTAAATATCTGTACAGTTCCATACGTAGAGAAAATAGCCATTAAAGACATCACACCCGATACTTGGTATGATAAAAACAGACAGCATCTCAAGAAAAGAGGAATTCTTTTCAAGGAACAGATCATGAATGATGACCTTTCAAGACCCTTGACATGGCAACAGCTCAGAACCAGAAAAGGCAGGCAGGGTAGAATTCCTGAATAGTTTCAGGACCTATAGAAAATAATTTGCAAAGACCCCAACCAAAACTCATACACCAACGTCATAGATTCTCCCGCCAACAGATCAGACAACAGTTTCCTTAACAACACCCCAATCTATTCACATCAATCACTATCAACGATCAAGTGGATGGCCACTAAGTCAGAGAATGAATTTGCCATATATAGAAAAAGGAAAAAGGGCAGACTCAGACTTGATTATTGCCAACCACATAACAACACTACCAGGGAGATCACACCTCTTCAAATGCGAAGGATATAACAAGAACAACCAACTACTGAGAGGACAGTACAAGGAACAAAAACAATGCATAGCAGAATTAATAAGAGCAAGAACAGTAAACGTAATAGTAGACAAAAGCTCAAAACCAGCCGACCCCCGATAGACCCACCCCACAGATCAACAACAGAGGACTAACAGACTGCACTTCACCCCCAAGGGAATCAAGAAAGCACTGCATAAAAGAGGAAACGAACCAGAGCTGTCAAGGTAGATACCCCAGATCCACATGGACCCACTGTCAGAAATGAGGCACCTAATACACAGTACACTAACGGGAGACACAGGCATCACTGACCATCTATCTAACATAGCAGAGGAAGTTTACAACCATAATGACCTAAGAATATACAGTATACAGACGGCTCATTCACCAGACATCCAGAAAGAAGTAGATTGGGACTGGGCTGGATTATAACAACTAAAGAGGGAAAACAGGTAGCAGAATTCCAAGCGGAAACACAAGACACTCCTTCCTCCACAAGAGCAGAGCTAATGGCCATACTGACAGCGGTCAGCACCATCAGTACAAACAAAACAATCACCATCTGCACAGACAGCCAGTCAGCGATCAACAGCACAAAAGAGATGACAAAGCAGAAGATGAACAAACGGAACAATGCAAACCAGCCAAACCAAATCCTCAGCAACACAATCAAAGAATTAATAACAACCAAAAGACTCAGGGTAAGCTGGGAAAAAATAAAAAGTCACTCAGATAATCCAGGCAACAAGAAGGCAGATCAGCTAGCCGCCACACGAGTCACAGACCCATCCAAACTCCATATAACAATAAACAAACAAAACTCTACTTCAACAACTGTATTCAACAGATGGAATAAAAAACAATATGACATCAAAATCAAATCTCTCACAAAACAAATCCTCAGAAACAAATGGGCAAGTAAATGGCAAACACTATGAAGGAATCAAGAATGGCTGAACAAAACCAAATCAGGAGAAATTCACTGGCCCCTGACCTTTGAGTTACTAATGCCAATGAGAATCACAACAACATTAACCAACATAGAAGACTATACGGACCGTTCCTTCAGAATTAAAACTTGGCTAAAGAACTCCACACAATGGAAAAGTTAAATGTAAGACACCCAGATATATACCTTAACAACATATGTAAAATTTGTAACCAACACATAGAAATAAACAATCACATCTTCCAATGTGGTACAACACTGACTAAGTTATAGGAAGAATATATCCAGGCTCTCATGGAAGAATGTGTAGCAAGAGCACAAGGCAAACAGACAGAACCCATCCAAGCCAAATGGAAAAGGACATTAACAAAACAAGAATACAATAGGAAGATACAAGCCAGTCATCAAACATCCTAGGAGGACATAGTCAAGGGAGTCATCACACATAGAATGATCCAAACAGCAGAAACCATAACAAAGGACAAATTCCAAGCAATCGAAGTGATCAAAAAGGCAACGCACAAGTTCTGGCAAGCCAAGCGAGAAGCTTGGAAACTCAGATGTGACATCACGATAATGTGAGAAAAGAGCCAGAGGATCAACAAAAAACTCAAATGCCAGGTCAGACATACTAAAAACACAACAAGCAAACCAAGGAGCATACTTTCAAGTCCAGACTCACCAACAACACAAGCAATCAAAAGCTTCGAAGCAGATCCAGAACTAGAACAAGTTCCAATAAACTTGGAAAAACACCTTAAGAACAAATTCGGTGAACTATACATAGAACTAACAAACATAATAACAGAGAACACACTAAAAAAC
>CAJVPT010006569.1:0-10912 GCA_910592055.1 Acaulospora colombiana
TTACATGGAACCCTGACCTTAAAAAACAGACTACAAGAAGGTTAGAATCAAGGCATGCAGCTATAGCCTTTATAGACAACACAACATGAATAGCAAAATCTAAGGAGGACATGGAAAGGATTTTGGAAACTACAAGATTCCTTTATCTGTTAGATGACCTAAGGATTTGCAGATTAGTAGATTGAGCAGTTTCCAGTTTTTGATCTGTGCTTGTTTGAGTCTAATAATTGTTGTGATTCCTGCTGATCTGGAATCATTTAGTCTGTTACAAAGTCCTGTTACTTGACTTTCTCTTTATAACATCCAAACACTTTTCAAGTTATGGATTCTTGGATGATAAATTACACTATTGGTATTAATCTGTATAAATCACTCTTATTTTTGAAAAGTTTTCTATATGTTGTTGTTAAGATGTTGTATATTTTCCAGGACAATATGCTATGTTGTATTCTAAATTCTATTCTAGGTATTAATACTTTGTTCAAAATATAAAGGACTTGTTTGTCTATTATCTTTTTATGTTTAAGGGTTCTTGTTATTATGTTGATTTCTTTAAACACTTATTCTTTAAGCTCAATTGCAGTTTTATGATTACCTGTCCAGATTTCTAAGAATCTAGCCTGTTCTGTTCTATTGAACTCTTTAATCACTTCTTCTTCAGTATCTACTTTTACCTCTTTTGAATAGCAATTAGAACTGTTAATAGTAACTAAGACTAATTTGTTGCTATTTATTTAAGAGTTGTTGGCTGTGTAAAAAATTCTTGCAGTTTTTAGAATCTTTTTCATATTCTCCTTAAATCTTGCTATCCATGTTGTGTCATCCATGAAGGCTATAGTTGCATGCCTTGATTTTAACCTTTTGTAGTCTGTTTTTTAAGGTCAGAGTTAAATGTAACTAATATTTTATATCCTCTTTGTATATTATTTTGGATTTTGCATAGAAGGGGGTTATAGAAGATTCTTCATAGTAGAGATGAGATAGTTTCCTCTTGATCAATTCTATCTTTGGCTACTATTAATTCTGTAAGATTATTTTCAAATATGACCTAAAATTCCCTATTATAAAAAAGGCTCAGTATAATCTTTATAAAATCTTTTGAAGTTTTGATTTTTTTTATTACTTTTACCTATTTAGACTAATTGTATCATATGCTTTTGCAGAATCTTGAAAAAGTATCCATAGTTCCTTTTTGTTTTTTTTGATGTCTTCACAGATATTGTTGAGAATTTAAATTGGTTCTGCTGTAGAAATTACAACAATCATTAGACTCAAACAAGCACAGATAAAAAATTGGAAACTATTTAATTTATTAACTTGCAAATCCTTAAGTCATCTAATAGACAAAGGCAACTTTCCACTCCAAGTGATCAAAATTGCTAAATATATGAAAATAATGTTCCATAGTTGGAAATGGCAAGATATTTTTGAATAAAAAAAGATAAACATTTGGATCAGAAAACATTTTGCACTGGAAGAATATAAAAAAGCCATACCATCACTTAAAAACAATCAACTGATATATCTGGAACAGCTAATTAATTAGAAAACTAAAAAAATAAGAGATTGTAAATGCTTCAGCTCTTACAAGATACAAATAAAGGATCCATATTAAAATGGTTTCAAATTATAATCAAAAATCTTCTAGAAGAATAATTAAAGCAGCTTATAAGATCCAGGAGAGAAAATTATATAAAATGGGAATCAGAATACTCAAAAATAGACTCTAATTAAGACAAGCAAAAAATTTATGAATAGTGATAAGAAATAAAAGAAATCAAGTTACTTGAGGAAAATTAAGACAAGAAAAAAAGGAAAATGTTGTAATAGTAGAATATTTTACCAGTCATAACTCCAACAATTATCAGAATACCAATATACAAAAATGTCTAGGATGTTTAGAAGGTATAACATTAAATAGTGACTGTATTATTGAAAAAGAAAATAGAAGAAATATATATAGTACCATACCATAATACAAGAAAGTTCATTAGAAAAACACAAGATTTAAAAATCCCCAACCCAAGTCAGCACTTGAAAAAAGGATTAAAGAGGTGATTTTCAGTACCAAAGTCTTTTCAAGATTCAAAATAATAAAATAAATCATGTGAATATCGAAACCTGGGAAGAATTTATTATCAAAGAACATATTAGAGAAGAAATATATCAAGATCATCTAATAGATATACTTCAACATAACCTTAGATTTAAGAAAAAACTAATCTTTTATTCTGATGAATCCCTTACTAATTATGGTAAAGAATATATGAAGATAGGAGTAGCCTGGATTCAAATAGAAAAAAAATAAAAGGAAAGCAAGTTTCAAATAGGAATAAACAATTGATCCTTATCTACAAAAGCAAAATCATAGCAATTATCTAATAGTTTCAATTGAAAGCATGGTGAAGATCTTTACAGATAGTCAAGTATATATTTATAAGTGGAAATATTTAGAAAAAGAAAAACCAAAAAGAATACATAAGAGATAGTTCAAAGAAAAAAATTGATTCCTATGGGTACATATAGTGAAGTTAATAAAAATATATATATAAATTTAAAACTTACAAAAGTCAAAACATACTTAAATGATTCTTATAATAAAAAAACAGATATCTTAGCTAAGAAAGTCCTAAAATTTTTACTAATTGAATGAAAAGATCTCATTTTACATAAAATTATAACTGAAATTAAGTGGCAAGAAACAACTCTAGATAATCCAATTAAATAGTTTCTTAAGAATATTAATAATAAGACAATAGCCTATTAATGAACACAGCAAAACAGAATAGAGAAAAAATAGAGTTATCAAATTTCAAAACACTAGGCTCATATATAGAACCTAATATGGAAAATAGTTAAAGATAAATACATATAGGATATATCTTTTAAACAATTCTAATAAAGAAGCTTTTTTATTAAACTAATTGATAATGAGTTATCTATTTTAAATAAGTTGACTATAAGAAGATCAGATCTATATAAGCAAGTAAAATATATTGTATGTAATAAACAAGATGAACCCATAAAACACTTGCTAGAATGTTTAGTCTATAAAGATCAACTACAAGAGGCATGGAATAAAGGAGTAGACAGAATTATTAAAAACTTTAAAGAGTTGTGAGAAAGAAAAAGAAAGATTGAAGAAAAAAATTTTAGGCTGATTATCGATAACTGTAAAAAAATAAGAGAACTTGACAAGTGAATCACTAAAGTAGTGAAACAGACTTTTGAAACTAGTCAGAATATACTAAGTTTCTGTGCTAGCCTTACAAGAACTGATCTTATCCTAAAAGTTATAGATCTAAAATATCAAGATAAATATATAGGAAGAATAACAAGAAAGTGAATAATAAAAATACAAAAAAGAGTTTGTAACCAAGTTTGAAAAGTAATCTGGAACAAGAGATGTGAAAGGTAATCAAATAGAAATAAACACAAGAAATTAATAAAGAAGACAAGACAAAAAAACCTTCTTATCTATTAGGTCAGAAAATAACAATCCAAAGAAAAAAAATTCACTACCTGAAAAAGAAAATCTTGAAGATAAAAGTCACCAAGAAATTTTAACAAGAAAAGTAGAGTATGAAATGAAATGGTTGAGTTTTAAGTTTTATCAAAATCTTACAAAATGATCTATAATAGTGACCTATAGACAATGAAGTTAATAGTTGGAAGGATCTTTACCTAAACTACTAATAGAACGATAAATCACTCTTGAAGTTGCACTTAAAGTTTTAATAATTTTTAAAATATAAACGAGTGAGTTAGATAGAGACTTAGTTTTAACAATACATTTTTAATATAAAGTATATATAGTATATATTTAATAAAACACATATATCTAGCCTAATAGAAGGTATAAAAAAAAATAAATAAAGAAAGTATATATGATTAATCTAATAAAAAATTAAAAAAATTTTTTTAATTTAACAATTTATCATTTTTTAAAACAATCTATAATAATAATAATTTTAATAAAATTATTATTACTATTTTATTAAGAAAATAAAATATTAGTTATTTAAATTTGACTTAAAATATTTAATTGAAACTTTATTATATTTAATTTGAACTAGCTTGATAAACTTCTTATATTTTTAAAGTAATGCAATAATGTGTTACTGTTATGTAAATAATTGTTAATGTAATATTGTAAATGCTTATTTAATGTCTCTCGAAAAGATATGCTATCATGGCATGATTGTGGATTAAAAAAAAAGAATAAGATTATCAAAAAGTTCAAATAAGTAACGAGATTATCTACTATAAGTAACGGGTTGCCTTAATTAGAATGATCGATACTATTAATTAGACAGGTGGAAAGGACCAGTTATTAGATCTGGAATATGACATAATCCGATTGATCTCGATTGGACGGGAGATCTTGTAATACATAGATGAAGACTTATCGATCTGCCCTTGTATAGGATGAGAGACTTATTTAATAGAGGTTCGATCGATAGATTTGACACATTGAATATAATAGACATCTAAAGATTTAATTAACGAAAGAAAAATGTATCAAACAAGAATCTTGCTTGCAGCACATAAACCACGTGTTCCGCTTATTAAATTTCTTGGACCGAGAAGTAAAGGTAAACTATACAGATAAGATTCTAAAGTTTAAATCCTTATTTCAACTTAAAGAATGGATTAAAGAACGAATCCATTTCATTGTAAAGATAAAACACCAAAAGATGTGTCACCGAAATTACATCCAAGGGCACCAAAAGGTTCCAACCTTCCTTCAACAACTCTACCATTATCATCCCGCTCCGCATTTGTTTCTTCAACTTCTAATACAACACAAAATGTTAAAAATTCACCCACTCCGATTCTTATGTTCGATTTGCCGGATAAGTTTAAGCGAAGAATGATTTCAAATGATGAAATTGAAATAATTGAGGTTAGTTCCGGTTTTCAAATGAGGAATGATAAATTTTACACTAGTGACAATCTTTAATTTATCAATTTTCATAGGCCGGTGGTGCGGATTATATACTTCGGCATTAGGGATGTTTCGTTTTATAATATTTAACGTAATACTTAATATTATTTGTGGATAGTCTTTTTCAATTAAAGAAAACGGCATTGACATTTACCTTGATTGTATTATATCATGTTCCTACCATACATTTTCATTCTTCACGTGTGAATTCCTGAAATTATAAATCATTCAACAATAGATAAGTAAATGTGATTTTTTTCTTGTTTCCTCGACTTTTAATAATTGAGAAACATACTTTTTTGTATCTTTCTTTTTTTTTTCTTCTTTAAAAATGCGCTTTATCAAAGGAAATACTTTACAGTTCACTTAGTTAAATGGTTATTAGTACCATTTAATATTTAGATAAATCCTTGATAAAATTTCCGCTTTAAATTTTTCACCATGGATCATTATATTAAAGAAATATATATTTTGCATTATCCGCAGTCAGGCTAGACTGTTTGTTTATTAATAATAAAAATACAAAAGTACATATTTATTCAAGCAGCATGGTACATACTATAGCTAAACATTACATCAAGTCTAACTAACTTGTTGTAGGTATTAAAATCCTCTAAGTTTGGTCTTAGGAATAATATTTTGCTCCATAATGGACTTTGAATAAAAAATTTTCTAATTCATATATTACAGCTAGCAGATTGTCATTACTATAAATCTTATTAAGCTACCGAAATACAAGAAACTATAAAAGGGTTGGTTAAAAAAAGAAGTATATCTAAAAGCATACAAGTATGTGAAAAAATAAAATACAAGAAAAAAGAAAAGAAATTTTATTTAATCTTTTTTAAAGATTTACTTCTTTTCTAATTGTTTAAGAAACTTATTTATCTTGATTTAATCTTATAATTATTTTATATATTGGATCTTTGTTTTCAAAAACCTTTATATAATAATTTAAAGAACTTATTATTATAAAGTTTAATTGGAATAAAATAAAAGCTGCTATTGAAATATATAATAAAAAAACCACTCTTTCCACTGATTCTCTGACCACATATAAAAAAGATGTTTATAAGAAGTTTTTATACTTCTTTGATAATAAAGTCTTAATACTTTCTTTAAAACAACTTGAAGTATAGCTTTAAGAGTCACTTCTACTTTTTTCCCTTTTGTTTATAAACCTCTTCACTCAAAAACTTGCCTTTTAGTAATCAAGTAATACCTTTGATACCAATGGCAAGAAAGTTCCCAAAAGAAGAAGAACTGATTATAAAGTACCTGAAGTTCTATCTAATCTTTGAAGCATGAGATATATAGAGATTTTTGATAACAGAAGGGCTTATTTTTCTTCTTTCAATCACTTATGGATCTCTTAGAGTTATTGCTTTCATAGTTTTCTGGAAAATTTTGCCTATTTCAATTTGATTCTGAATTTTGGATAGCATAATTCCTTACCAAAGATGATTGGCTAACATGAAACACATTAGTTTTTGGAATGTAAACAAGCTCCTATTGGTCATATCCACATGTTTTGATGATGTTATTAGTGATTAAAAAGAAGGTTCTGAAAATGTTTACTCTCAAAAAGCTCAAGTTCCTTAATGAAAACTTCCATGATGCCAAAAGATCAAGTGATGGGTAATATGGATTGCAACTCCCATCTTTTATCTAAGCTTCTCAAGTGGTAACAAAGTTTTAATAGAAAAAAGCTGAGGTTTAAATGGTTTTCTTGAGATATTTTAATTCAGTGCTCACTTAAATAAAAGATCAGTTGAATTGATTCATCTGATACTGCAAGTAATGAAAAAGAAGATTTTTTTTAAGATTCAAGTGAAGCAAAAAGACTATCCCAATTAGACAGATCCCTTTTGAGAAGAGATTGTTTTTATTTTTGAATTTTTTTGGTAGACCTTGAATTGTTCTCTTTCCCTAATTGTTTTTTCTTTTTCTCTTTTTAATTTAGTAATTTATTGATTTTTGGGCAATCAATAGTGACAAACTGTTGTCAAAGATTGTCAAAGATTCTGATAGATAGAGGTTATTACTAATCTATTAGGGGAGTGTAATATTGTTTTCAAAATCTGACTTGAGTACTTTTATATAAAGACAAGTTAGTCATTTTGTAAAAGTCTGTAAAATATTGGAAATTTATTTCAATCTTTCAATAAAGACAAGCCATTGTAATATGATTGTGAATTAAAAAAACAAAAACAAAATAAAAACTACTATTGAAGTTTTATAATAGAAATAAAAAAATCTCAGATTGAATAAATATTTATTTTTTATTATCTAAAAATTTATTATTTAAATTTTATTGATTTCATTAAATAAAGTATACAATAAATTAATTTAATTGAAGAAGTTAAATAAAAATAGAACATTATTTTATTAATGATATTATTAAAATAAGTATTGTAATCAATAAAAGCTTATTTATATATATATATATATTTTTATTCTTTGTTAAATTAACTATATATACTTTATTAAATAATTTATAAACTATATAATATATATATTATATATCACTAAAATTAAAATTTTAACTAATCCATTTATTTTAGTTAATCTAATTCTAAATATACTATAACTTCAAAAGTAATTTATTGTTTCATTAATAGTTTAAGTAAAAACTCTTTTAATTATTAATATTATTGTTTGTAGATTATTATTATAAATTACTTGACAAGTTTTAATAACAATCAAAATTCAATTACTTTATTTTATATTTTATTCCTTTCATTAAAATCTCCTCAAATTTTAATTTTTTAATCTTTTCTCTTTTTATTAATTATTTTAATTACTACAACTTTAGTTTTTTTATTAATAAATTCAATAGTTTTTTTATCTTATTTTTTCAATTAATTCTCTATATTTATTTTTATTTAATTATTTTCTTATATCTTAGGTTTTAAAATTTTTTTTAAATATAATTGTAAACTTTTCTTTATATATTTATTATTAATTTTTTGATAACATTTTCAAATTGTTTAACACTTCAATTCTATTATTTTTTATCAAGTTTCTTTTTATTTAATTTATACAAAAGTTGAATATTCTTTGATTAGTTTTGAAATCTATTTTATTAAATTAGTTATTTTTTATTTAACTTTCATATTTCTTTTTTATCTTTTATAATTGATTATGTATTTTTTTTTCTTTCTCATCTTTTCTTTTCAGAAGAAGCTTTCTAAACAATTTAAAATTACTTTTATTCTCTTGTTCTAAATTTTTTGTAGTTGATCTTTATAAATAACTACTCTAGCAAGTATTCTATTGTTTCTTTTGTTTTCTTTTATTATTTATATATTATGCACTATACTTGTTTATATAAATCCAATTTTCTTATAGTCAACTTACATAATATTAATAGCTTATTATTAATTAGTTTGATAAAAAAACTTTTATTTTGAAATTTTTTTAAAAAAAAATCTTATATATACTATTTTTTATTTTTTTATATATTAGATTTCATGTATAAACTTGTTAATTTAAATTTGATGACCTTATTTTTTTCAGTTTAGTTTTGTTTTATCTATTATAAGCAATTGTTTTACTATTTATTTTTTTAATAAATTGTTTTATATGAGTATTTATCATTATATTTTGTTATTTAATTTTCATAATAATTTTATGAAAAATAAGATTTTTTTATTTTATTGCAAAAAAGTTTTAAACTTTTCGATGAAAACATTGACTTCTTTATTGTACAAATTATTAAAGTGAACTATAACTTTATTATTTTTAAACATAAATTTATTTTCATTATAATATTTAGTATTTAAATTTATAAAAATCAAAAAAAATTTTTTACCTATTTTTTATATATTATTTTTAAATCTTCTTTTATAAATATTTTTCATTTGGAAACATAAACTTGATTATTTATAAATATTTTAATTTTACTATATATTAAAACAATTAATAGCATTATATTTATAGCTATTAGTTCAACCCTTATGAATAAAAATTAATTATCTATTTCTATTTTAGATTTGTTTTTATTTTTTATTTTTTTTATTTAAATTTATATTGCTTTTATTCTTATATCTTCATTTTATGATTGATAAATAATTTATTAAAGCAAAAAATAATTCTTTTATTGTATTTTAAGTTTTTTTGTAATATTTTATTCAAATGATTCTGATATTTTTCTTTTTTAGCATATTTTTAATATTACTTTTTTTCAATTTTTATTTTTTATATAATTAATTTATTATTTTAAAAGAAAATATTATTTTTATAAATTATATTGCTAATAGATCTTTATATAGAGATTGAAGTTTGATATTATAAGTAATTAAGCTTTTGTAATTAATTTTTTTATATTAAGAAATAGAACTATATATACTTTATTTTTATTTATTTCTATTTTATAGTATTTTAATGTTTTATTTTTTTTTTAAATATTTTAGATATCTTATTCACATTGTTTTTAACTATTTTTAGTATTTGATAATTATAGTATTTGATTATAGCTTTTTTTTTAATTTACTTGTATTAATTTTTTTTAGATAATTTACTATTTGTTTTTAGAATTATTCAAAGCTTTTAATATTTGTCTTAGTTGATCTTAACTATAAAATAAAATAATTTTTATTTATTATTATTTTTTTTTCAAAGCTTTGTGAATTGATTCTATTTTCTTTTTTTAAATACTATTCTTAAATTGATTCTTTATTAATATTTTATATAAATTAACTTATTTATTAATTTATTATTTTTTTTTTTGCTTTTTTATTAATAAACTGATTCATATATATATTATTATTTTTAAAAGTAAATTAAAAATTTTTAAAGTTCAAAATTATATTCTCAAAAATAATAATTTGAAATTATAATCTTAAAATTATAATTCTAAAAATTTTATATTTTTTATTATTTTTTTTATAAATTAAATATAAGATGACTTGTGGATTAATAATATGTGGTAATGTTTTCAGGTCACCAAGTACTGTTTCTGAGTTTAATATCACTGTGAGACAGTATTATTTAAGCCTAGATAGTATAGAAAGATCACATTCATCTTATGATAATAATCATTGTCACCTATGATTAAGATCCCATTCAATTATGGGATAATCAAAAGATCTTAAGACAATTCAATCAGTTTTAATACTGAAGTTATCTCATCATAAGATAGGTTTCAACAAGTTCCTGCAGATAGGCTGAAAATCTACATACCATAAAAATTAGAGAATTAGCAGAGCTTAGGCATGTTAGTTTGAAGAGGATCTCTATTAAGCATCAACATCTATCCAAGACTTCACATAGTCACCTCATAAACAAACTGTAATAAGTTATATAAAAAGGGTTACTAGCAGAATGAGACAATATCTAAGACTTTACGTGAGTATTCCATAGGCATACTATAATAAGTACTGTAAAAAGAACACTCAGTGAAACAAGATATAAAAAGATCCTATATTACAGATCTAGAGACCTATAAAAAATCAAGGAAATTGTAACATAGACATTATTGATTACAATGGATTGAATTAAATCAGATTTTAACTAGATTCGATTCGATCTGGTTTTTATAAATACAAATCAAATATAGATCTGATTCATTTTAAACTAATCTGATTTGATTTGAATCTGAATTTAATTAGATTTAATCTGATCCAAATCTGAATCTGAATTTGATTTAATTTGATCTAATTCAAATTTGAATCTGAATCTGATTCAGATTTGATGTAAAAACAATTTGAAAACAATTTGATATATTTTGAATCTGTTTCAAAACATATTCAATTATAACTACTTTGATTTAAATAAATTAAATTAAATATGTTTAAATTAACCTGGCTTTATTTTAATAAAAAAATTTTTAACTAATATATTTATTTCTTTTTAGAAATATTTTTTAAATTTAAAAATTTTCTTTTATTAAATTTAAATAAATTTATTTATCAACCCATAGTCATTTGCTTACTTTTATATTAATATACTTCCTCTATATTC
>CAJVPT010006570.1:0-10911 GCA_910592055.1 Acaulospora colombiana
ATGTAACGCATATAATCAATAAAATGGGCGACGTTGTGTGTTTTAAAAAAAAAAAAAAAAAAAAAAAAAAAAAAAAATTTTCTTTTGTTACAAAATAGACTATTGTGAAGTTCTATTTTTTAAGTATAAAGAGATCTTTGGATATATAGTATACTTTAGCTTTAATACTATTTAATACTTTAGCTACTAGACAGTATATATTTTGTTTGTATTTAAAAGTCTTGCTAAATTGATGTTTCTTTTGATTATAATTTCTTTAATTTCTATTTCAATAAATTTTAATTTGGAAAAAATAATTTTTGATATTTTAATATCAATTGGGATTATCTATTTTTTTTCAAAATTGATATTGAGATATTTGTACTATTTGATATAAGCTTTGATTCTAAGTTTAATTTTTATTTTGTAGATATAAATATTTTAAACTTTTTTATATCTTTTTAAATATTTTGATATATGGTGTTTATTAACTTTTGATTTATATTTACTAAATAAATATTTTATATAGTATATTATTATTTTTTATAGTTTTGATTCTTTGAAAGACTTTTTTGTTAAAGTTTTTTTCAATTTTTTATATGTTATATATGGTTTGAAAAATTATATTTAGAATATAAAGTTATCTTTTTTTTAGTTTATTTCTTTTATATACTTTAAAGTATTTTTTTCCTCTTATATTCAAAAGGTTAATTCTTCATTTCTATTAATAAATTCTTTTTTAAAAGCTTTTTTTTTTGTTTGTAAAAGTTTTAAAGTATTATTCAAATATGTTTGAATTTCTTCTTCTATTTTTTTAGAAATATTAACTATTATTGCTTCTAGTCTATAAGTTCTTCTTTTCTTTATATAATATAGATTTGTTAATAAAACTGGATTTTTATTTCTAGCTATATATAAGTTATATTTACTAATATAATAATTTTTAATTTTATTCTTTCCATTCCTTGGCTCATATTATTGTAATTTCAATATTCATTGTTGACTTGATGCCTAATTACTTAATTATTTTTATTGATTGATATTTAGATTTATATGAATCTTTATAGTTTTTGATAATTTCTAAAAACCTATTCTATATGTAAAATTATAAAAGATCTTTTTTATTTTTTTTTTAAGTTGCTAAAAAATATAGAATATATTATATTAAAATTATTTTAGACCTGTGGATCAATAGTGCAGTGGATGTACTCCCAGGTTACTATTCGTGAATAACTGGTTCAATCCCACCTAGGAACAGTTCTCGCAATATAGGTTATATTGTACAAGATGCATGCTCATCACTACATGCACTCTTGTACTTACAAATAACCTATAGAATTCTACCATCCAACCATGGTGTAAAAACTCAGGTCATTTAAGCCTTGGCTGGTTTTAGCGTTAAAGAAAATCATTGATAAATCTGCTGTCTGGAATATGTAAGGATCCAAGACAAGCCAGGAAAAAGTGCTAATTGTTTCAAGTTTCTTAACGGAAATGGGAAGAACATCTATCTCTTGTAAAACTACATCCTATGGAAGATAAGGGAGACTTCAGTCATTTGCACCTGTCAAAAACGTAATGGGCCATAACACAATTAATGAGAGACCTCAATAGATTGTGAAACTAACGGTTACCAAAGAGGACAGCTATTGCAGAGGCTGGTGGTTAGCATTAGTGCCATATTGGGAAACCTGCAGGGGTAGACCTGGGAGAAGAAATTCAGAAACAATCATCAAGATAATCAATTTAATGGGAGGAGCAATCCATTATAAAGTAATCAAGGAATACCCCTGCAAGGCCAACTTGCAAGAGTAGTTAAAAATGAGGCAATAAAAAGCTATATGCTGCCCAATGATGTAACATCATTGAATCACCTGAATGTCAAGATCATGACCAGAGGACTAAGTTATCCAAGCTTCGACTAGCCTGTAAAAAGGACCCAAACACGGTAGAGATCATCCCTGGTACTCACTATCATATAAAACATGATAAGCAAACCCACTAAGGAATATAACACAAGCCCCCTGAAGATTAATAAAAATGGAAATGTCACTAGTAGATCCTCGGAACACTATAGTTCCAAGCAGAACAGGGCAATTGACGAAAATAATACCACTATGTGATAAAATTGGCGGACTTGGTTAGGATAAGTAGTTTAAGAAGATTATATGAATTGCTCATGTAATCTAAAAATATACTACTGATTCCTCAATAAAGATTCGTCCTGTCAGTTGGACATATTAAAAAAAAAAATCTATTTTTTATAAAAGGTTGTTTTACTAATTTTTGATATTTTGATAATAATATTATTTATAATAGTATATATTTCTGATATTACTATAGTTTCTTCTTTGAATTTAATTTCTCTTTGTTGCAACAATTGTTAAAAGATCCATAATTTTGAGTACTTATTATATGTTTTTGAAAGTTTAACTAATATATTAACTATACTCCCTTTTTTTTTATCTATTATTTATAATATAAATCAAGTTTTATTTATATTTATTATTGTATGGATATTATATTATTTGTATTAAATATAATAAGTTTCATGTTGTTATATAACTATTGTTTATTTAGATATAGAAAGTAAAATTCTTTCTATTAATTCTCTATTTCAATGCTTTTTCCTTCACAATTATTAAAAATATCCATTATCAACTTAGCAATAAAAAAATAATCTTATGTTCATACTAAGTCCAACCCTATATCAAGGAAAAAAATATTTACGATCTCAAATCAGTCTGGCATACTATATGGGCAAACTTAAAATATTTATTCAACAATATTCAAGAACTTTTAGATTTTTTTCAAATGCAACACAACCAATTTCCCAAATAATAATTATACTATTTCTCACAATCATATAATCAACTACTATATATTTATATCACAACTTAAGTAGCAACAACTTTCAGTCATAAAGTCTGATCTTATACTTACATATATATTATATCTCAACTTTTGGACCATTTTTTGACTAGTTCTTTATTAAACTCTTATTGACATCTCACAGTTATCAATGATAAATATATATCTAAATACACTCCTCAACACAAAAGTCCCAAAATATATTAATAGACAAATCAAAGTCATCTTTAGCAAGATTATTAATAAATGTAATATTATTATAGTAGTGAAAAATCTTATCATTCTATGGCATAAACTGAGAGACCAACAACCATCTCCTGATATCTCTTTTATATTAATATCTCAATTCTCCAATGCTTCCCCTTAACATTCTCAACCTCGCCATTAATTAATAATACACATGTAACTAGCATAACAGATTGGATCAAATTTATAAACTATTATATCAACTTATTTGACATATTTCTTAGCAAGTCAGCTACCTATAAACCCTTGTCCTTCGCAAATCTAAAGATTATTATTAAAGCTAACAATAAACTTAGTAGTATTGATCAATTCAAATACAGAGTCCTATCCATCTTCAGATCCAAACTTTTGGTTAACCAACTTCCAACTAAAGTCAAGCTTTATAAGTGAAACCCAGATCATTATTCTGATGACATCTGCCCTAGGTGTAATACAGCTCCAGAGGATTTATCACATATCTTTTCTTGTTCTTATAACAAATATCTACCCAATAAAAAGAAACCAAAAATTGAAAACCTTATTCTAGATCTCAATTCAAAACATGTAAAATCTACTGACTTTATTAATACCTTTATATTAACAGAAAATACTTTACTTAACTTAATTACTTGCAAATCCAATTCCTCATTTAATCTTCTTCAAAAAAAAGATATTATTTCTAATTATATACTTAAAGTTCTCTACAAGGTCTGGAAACAGTACTCTGCTATAGCAACAACTTCATCAGTTATTAGAATAAAGTGAAAAAAAATAAATAGTTCTAAATCTCTAAATTCAAGCACAAACAACAACACTATATTCGACATTATTGTAATCTTGTTAAGTAACTCACACAATTACAGTATATCTATAAATCAATTTTCACTTCAGTAATAATATCATTGTTTTGAATAGGCATTGACCATTCAACACTATTGACATGAGTCCACCTTTAAGGTATTAATTGGTATCAATAGATTTGTTACGATAGGCTATAATTAATTTATAATTGTAAAGATTGTTATTGTAATAATAGTAAATACTCTTATTTAAATAAAGTCTTGCATTTAATGCTTATTTGCAATAAAAAAAAATTTTTTTTTAATTATATTGTATAAATCTATGCTGATTCTCTAATCATATACAAAAAAAATATTCATATGATGTTTTATATCTCTTTGCTAATAAAATTTTTATACATTCATTAAAACAACTTGAAACTTGTCTTCACTTATCTCTCCTATCCTCCTTTATTTGTTTATAAACTCCTTTGAATAAAAACTTGAATCTCTAGTGACTTAAAAAAACTCAAATATGTATTTTCTTTATTAAGGATAAGAAGATTCTAGAAAGTAAAAGAACTGACAAGTGGAATGTTACTTTACAGAGCTGGAAGTAACAAGAAATAGAGGTTTTGTTGATAAGAGAAGACTTATCATTTATCTTTTCACATACTATTTTTTACTTTTTTAAAATATCTACTGTTTTTTATAGTTTTCTTAGGAAATTTTATTACTTCAATTTGATCTTGAATTTCTAGTAGCACAATATCATCTAATATCTGATTGGCTAATATGAAACATGTCAATAGCTGAATATAAACAAATTCCTATTGATCATCTCATGTATTCTAATAATATTATTGGTAATTGAAAAAATTGATTGGTATTTTATATCTGTTTTAATCTTTCAATTGAGTTAATCTACAGATCAAGTTCTATAAGGTCAATAAGATATAAGCAACAAGTTCCTAGATAATAAAAAAGCTATTATTTGCTTAAGCTGAAATCTTTTTCTTTTATTATTCCAGTTAGGCAAAGTTTAAGATCAAGATCTTTTTTTTATTCTGGTTAGGCAATAGACTGAATGGTCTCTAATCCATGTTAAGCTTTAATCCTTTAATTATAGTTAAAAATATATTTCCTCAGAAGTTGTTAAAGAATATCACAATTGATAAGGATTTTTATTACTCTCAAGACCCTTACATCATTACAAGGCAAAAGAATTATTGGGAAATCTAATCTTTTGAATAATAGAAGATATATACCAATAAAATTTCTTTAACTAGGCATGGCTACTGGAAAGTATTATATTGAAATAACATGATCCAGTTTCTACTAGATTATATAAGAATCTGGGATCCATTATAAGTTATCTTTTTATCACAAATGGATAAAAAATCACTGCTTAAAGAAGGTTGGAATCAAGAATATCCTAAAAATAAAGGTTTTTACTAGATAATAAATCTCTTTAGACAGTACATAAGAAGAAAATCAAGATTAAGAATAGATAAGTTCATTAGATGGTTAGGAAAAGAAAAAATATTCCAATTGGACATTTTTTATTAAGAAAAGATCTTGAAAAGCAGGTCTTTGAAGAAAGCTGAAAATTTTTTTTTCATTTTCTTGTTATCTATTAAACATTTTTAGATATTCCCTTTCCCTTTTTTTTCAATCCATCCTTTTGTAGTTTCCTGTATTTCAGTGACTTGATAAGACATATGGCAGTAACAACCTGCTAGAAATGATGCAGTGGACTAGAAGGGTTTTTACCCAAAGACACTGTGGAGTGAAATATTGTTCTCAAGGTTGAATTCAGAGGTTTTTATGTTTACAACAAGTTAGTTAGATTAGAATAATAGTTTAGTTGTAATATGAATGTACTTATGTTTTCAATTGATTAATAAACCAACGATCTAGCCTGGCTACGGGTACTCAAAAAAAATATATATACTGTATAAACCTGTTAATAAAATTAAATACAAACTTATTTATCCGCATATTAAAAAAAGAAACGTCACGTATATGTATTTCACGTGACCACATGGGAATTAAACTTCCGTGGCGACTAATTCTAACTGACATTAAAGATCATCCGTGTACAGTACATAAATAATAGTAATGGTGGCTAACCATTTTACTCGATTTTTTGCTGTGAACGAACTCCAAAAATTTCATATTAATGGTTCATGCTACTCAAACAACTACAGTTATCACTATGAAGGCCAAAAAACAGGGAGGAAAGAAAGCAATAAAGTCCATAGGTACATCAGTAATTCCCCAACCGCTAACGCAACACCAGCAACACGCTCAACCTCAACAACCGTCCCATGCTTTAAGTAGCCAGAGTTCCTTGTCCATATCTCGTAATAAACATTGGAAATATATTTCTTCTTACCATGGTCCATGGCTTCAACTTCCTTTGGAACTTCTCGAATCTCTCTATGTGATCAATAACGATAGTGTGGCAACTCCTCCTCCTCCTATCGATCCTATCATTTTTGGTAACTTGATATCGATTCGTCGTTTAGTTGATGAGGCAGCTGATTTATCTGTCAGAGCCGCTTCCGGCATATCAACTACTGGAGGTGGGCCTACGAGGAGCTCGATGTCCCACACGCGACAACATAGGATGCGCGAGCTGGCGGTTAATAAACTGGCGCTTGCATATCGAATTGATGAAATAGCCACTGCAGTAGTAACCATGCAATCAGCCAGCGCGATTGATGAAGTTGCTAGCAGAGTCTTGAAGAAAAATGCTACAAATTTGGAAGCGTTGTACGTGAATTTTTTTCACGAAAAAATTCCATCGAGGTAAATATAATTTAAAATGTCAACCTAGGTATTATAATATATATATATATATATATATATGTATGTATATATTTCGTAACGTACGTCAAATAGATAATATAAATTGAAAGTAGTGTTACAACAGATTGTCGCAATTATGTGGCTTTATACGGAGGATGTGGAGTTCCCTCAGAGTTTGGCCCAACCTAATACTTTGCACAACTTTTTATCTACCATAAGTAGAATGCTATCGCAATCTACGTCTACCGATATACTTGATCAGATTATTGCGACTTCTCCGACGACCCCAGAGTTTTATCGCACTCGTGGTGTTGTAAAGTGTTTCAAAGAAGAATTCGCGGGAGCCCTCCGTGATTTTAAATCGGCACTAGCACATGCGAAACATCGAAAACGTGTGAGCAATGTTTTTTTGGGAAAAAAACCAACCTTACCCCTTCACAATCACCATGGTAATGAAGATGACGAATGTACGGGTACCGAAAGTCAATTATATTTTTTACGTGCCGCATGCTACCTGCAATATGCGATCAGTTTGGTTGACAAGGCGATTCAGAAAGTTGATGGCGTAGAGCGTAGAGATGGTGAAGGTAGTGAATTAAGATTAGTTGCAGTTAAAAAAGGTATCATCAATGGATCTTCTCCAAAATTCGAAGAGTATCGTAAAGAACTCTTTCCGATAATGTACCAGGTACAGAATTTGGCAAAACGCTCGGTAAGAGATTATACTCATTTCTTGGGTTTCTACCCTAGCTCTTTACCTACATTTTCAGCTACAAATGGTGAGGGCACATCAAAAGCAAGTACTCCTGTCACTTCTAGAGATTCTTCTCCTGTCAGATCATTTAAAGATAGAGATGATAGTTCATGTCAGGCTAGTTTAACTGAATATCACGGTGACACTGATCGAAATTGTAAGATACCTGAGAAAGTTACAGGAGTTGCAACAGACATAGGAAATGTTTATGCAAATGGCCCGGCTACCATGTCTAAAGATAATAATCATCGCAATAATAATTATCATCACCATTTTCACGGATATCAACCTTCTCATACATTTGCGACTTATCACCCACTCCTCATAGAAGCGTGGTATGCTATAGCGCTCAATTACGTTCTTCTAGGAGATCTTCACACTGGCGCGTTGTGGCACGCAAGGATTTCCGAGATGCATGAATTCATCGAGGGCTACCCAGTATTTCTTCCTGCACGTTCAATGGCGCAGGCGGATTATATGGAGGTTTTAGAGCGAATCAAGAAATCGAATAGTCTTTCTCAACACGAGAAACTGAAAGAATTTGTAGAAGTCGTGAAGCAAAAAGAGAAGGAAAGGGAAGAAAAAGAACGAGAGTGGGTTGAAAAACATCATCACAAGATGCTTTTAACGGCAGCAGAAAATGAAAGTAAAGATACGGTCGACCTTAAGAGAATTGGTGTAAAGATTGGAAAAAAATCAAAGAGCGTTACGCAAAGTAAGAATGGTAACGCAGTTACTCCTGTTATTGGAATTGATGGTCAGAGACATCATCCTTGTTGCCCTCTCGCTCCTGGAAATCATGTATCTCCAAAAGATCGAAATCATAACCACAATCATTCTCCCTCTTCAGGTTCATCAGATGCATCCTCCAACAGTACCGGTGCAAATGGTAGTGGAAATTCGGGAGGACCAAGGCAATACCCTTTACACACACAAAGGGCTGACTCCGTCATGATGTGGTTAAGGGCCGTCATTCTTAGAACGGAAAAGGAATCTGACGCAAAGATAAACGAGGAGACAAAGCCGGTTGACACGAAAGTGGGCAAGAAGAAACCAAATGAAACAGAGGAAAATGGTGAATACAACTCCTCGGAGGCGAATGCACCGGAAACAAATGAGTCGAACGAAATATAACTCAACTTTTGATGATTACATTGCTCTTAACGAATGTGGTGAGTTTTTTACTATAAAGTTTTTTTTATTACTGTTTTAATATGAAAGAATGATGACTATAACAAAAAAAAAAAAAAATTTAGTATAATATTGAACATGGATAAAGATACTTTGGTGTGTTGCAATGTATTCAGTAACGTTTATATTCGATTCCATTTAGAACTTGTTATAAATTCAAGCTCTTATTACACAATTGTATATTTTCTTATTATTATATTTTTTATTTTGTTTTATTTGAAAGGTACAAGTATAACTCAATAATGTGCGATATTTTAATGCTGTATGTTAATTACAAAAAAAAAAAAAAAAAAAAAAAAATGAAAAAAAAAAAAGATTTTTTTTTTTTAAATTGAATTAAAGAATGTAATTAACTCTTATCAAACATTTCAATCATTTCTTTTGCTGATAGGCATTTCTCCTACTACGCGTTATGTCTTTATAATTTAGGCGGACGTTAAATTTATTCACTTTTTTCTTGTTATGATAGGTAAGTAAATAATTCCCTCCATTTTACTCGTACTAAAATAATTTTTTAGGGTTCCGTATTGGGTTGGTCGGGCTCTTCATAAAAAAAACAATAGTACAATAGTTGGTAGAGTATATCTTTCGATTTCAATTCAATACGGAATCGGTAAAAGTATATACATACTATAATTTAATTCGCCCAAACAAAAAAAAAATCTTTCAGATAATACAACCAATTTCTCAATAATTCTTTATTTATTAATGGCTGAATAAAAATACACGAATTATTCATTAAATTTTATGTTGTACTTATTGATTTATTTTGAATGATTAATATTAAATTTATAATTTTAAAAAGATTATATTATTATATAAATATATATGGATTTTTTTTTTAAAAAAAATCACAAATACAAGTTCATTATTAAAAATAAATTATATATTTGATAAATAATTAAATCCTCTAGCATGATATCAATTATCTTATATATGATATATATTTTTATATTATGGGTAGATTAATGATAGCTTATTACAATTTATTTTAAATAAAGTATATGAATCAAATCTAGTTATCAATAGTATAATATAACCATATATAGTATTGAGCCAACAAATTATTTATATTTCTTATTATTTTAAATCAATTAATATATATTTAATAAAAATTTATAGATATTATTTACTCAAATCTTGAAAAAAATATATTATTTTCTTTATTATTTTCTATAATATTAAATCAATTTTTGTAAATTAATTTTTATTTAAATATATTATTAAATTGAAATATCAAAGCTAGAAAAATTGAAAATTTAAAGTTTACTAAGATAAGAAAAATTAGAATATTTGAGATTAATTAAATTTGAAATTTTTTCTTATGTAATTCTTTTAATAATACAATTATAAATCTTAATTTCTTAATTAATAGAAAGTTAAAAGTTTTATTTCTATATAATTTAACTAGTTTAAATACAATTTTTTAAATAATTAGATATAATTTTTATAGACTATTTAATGAATTTAATAAAAAAATAGTTTATTAATTTCTATATAATCTTAAACTTAAAATTTTATAATTAATAATTTAAAAGTATTAATTATCAATAATTTTTTTTTTTTTTTTTAATTTTAATCACAACTGGTATTAGATGCAAGCTTTATTAAAGAATTAACTTAATTTTGACGAATAATTAAATTCTATAGCAGTTACATCAATCATCTTCTATAAGCCATATATTTCTATATTTATGCAGCTTAATGATAACCTATCGTGATTTGTCCTAGATAGACCTGCAACCACTCTGTGAGTGGACAGACCTAGCTAAGGGCCCGATGGTCAAATAATAATTATTAATAAATTATAAATACTTTTGAATCTTTAATTACACAATTTCGAGTAAATAAATTTGATATAAAATTTTTATTATATATTTAACAAATTTTAATATATAATATATTAAAATTTTATATTATTTAACTTATTAATACAAAGGCTATATAAAAAACTTTATTAATTTTATTTTTAATATTAATATAAAAATTAATTTTAACTTTTAATTTTTAATTTTTTTTAATTTTAATTTATATATATAGTATTTTAATATTTTATAGATTTTTTTTTAATTTTAATATACAATAGGAGACAAAAAAAATTGCTCAAATTTTTTAAAAAATCAAAAAATTTTTATTATAATTTAGAATTTATTTATTTATTTATTTATTTTTTTAAACCCGCAATCATGCCACAATGGCGTATCTTTATTGAAATATTGAGAAATACCTAAATATTTTACAGACTTTCACAAAGCGACTAACTCGTCATTGTACATTATTAGTTAAAGGACTACACTA
>CAJVPT010006571.1:0-10911 GCA_910592055.1 Acaulospora colombiana
ATGTATAGTTTACAAAGGTTTAATAAAGCACACCTAACTAACCTGACAGAGGGTTAATTTAAAAAAAAAAAAAATAAATAAATGGTATATTTGATAGATTTTTAAACAAATTTAACATTCAGAAATAGAATTCTAATAAATTTTCAATCTAGGTTTATTGCTTAATAGTCATTAAAACATTGAACTCAAATTAATATGAAGATTGATAAAAGATTGTCAAATTATTAATCTAACTATATCCTATCCTAATAACCAGAGGTTTGAAATTTTAAATAATTAATCAAATATTAGCTCAATTTCTGAATTAAATCAGTTTTTGACTGACAAGTTATATCAATTTTTAAATAATATATATATACTATATAATATTCATAAAATAATAATCAATGGATTCAAACATTATTCAGATGAACTTTTGTATCTAAAAAAACAAAATTTAGAGATATCTGTTAAAATATTAGATCCATTAGTCAAATACTATAAGACATCTTATAAAGTTATAGACTTTTGGAAGCTATTTATAAAAGATAATAAAAATTCAATAATTATTTGAAATAGAACAAATCAATATAATAGATACTAAATTGGAAGTGAAATATTTGATTATATTATATCCTTACAAAATATTAAGGACTCATTTATATTAGCTAGATTTGTGAATAATGATAGAAATGATCTTTATTTAATGGTACAAACTGGTTAATTCAGTTAGAAAATAGATTTTATTTCAGATCTGAAAATGATATGAATGTTGAATTATAGAGTATTGAATTTTATCCAGTTAGATATATATAATCTCTATTCATAATATTTTTGATCAATTTATTCTATTTAAATATAGAATCTCAAATTGACAAGACTCTTGCAAATATTTAACTATAATTTTTCTAAATCGTAAATATAATATATAATTAAAAATTCTGTAAATATATGAATTTTGACAAAATTGAAATTTTGATGAATGTCTAATAATTTTTTAAGGAAAATTTTAATGAAATATATAGTAAAAATAGTACAAATTATATAGTAAATAATACTAAATTATATAGTAGAAATTGATTAATAATTTATTTATGCTAAATTATGTAGTAGAAATTAATTGATGATTTATAGTATTTATATCAAATTATATGATAAAAATTGATTAACAATTTATTTATATTATTAATATACTAAATTATTTATTTTTTTGATAAATATTATATGAATAGCATTATGTCAAATAAATATTTTTTGACTAGTGTTTACCTATTATTGAAATATAATATATTTTTCTCAAGATATATTGTAACTTAAGAGTATTTTGTTAATAATAGCTTAAAAAGTAGTTTTAAGCATTAATTTTTTTATATTTATTAATCTTTATTTTTTAATATATTATATATTTAATTAATAATAAGAATATTTTGTTTAAAAAAATTAATTAATATTTTAAATTAATTTATTATATATTTGATTTTTTAAAAAAATTTCTAACTATTATAAACTATTTTTTTTTTTCAAATATATTAATAAAGAAGTTAAATATAAGAAAAAAATCCAATCTATAATAAGTGACTGAATGGACAAATAGTTAAAAGAAATTCAAAAATCTAATAGGAGTCTTTTCAATACTATCTGTGGATATATAGAAAAAGATAAGACCATCTCCTTGAAGAAGTATTTCAAAGAGTAGCTCAAGATTCTATCTATAACTATATAGAATATAATTGACAAGCTATGTTAAAAAATATAAGTAAACTTTAAAAAATGATCTGTAATAGTCACTGTGTCAAAGTTATAGAATAAAAAAAAAAAGCAGAAGATTACAAAAAAAAATAAAAGAAATATAAGACACAAGCATAGACCTGATATAAAAATCAAACAGAATTAAGAAGTATTATTATTACCTTTGGATGACCTGAACCTGAAAGGCACTAAAAAAAAAAAAAAAAGAAGTATATAATAATTATTAAGGATTGAGTTTATTATAAAATCCAATAGTTTGGTTTTTAACTGCTGACAAAACTTAGAATGATTTACAGTAATAACCTGTAGGTAATAATTTTATTAATTAGAGAAATTATTCAAATTAATAAAAAAGCAAAATATCATTCTCTAGATTGTATTTAAAATACTTTATATTGAAAAATATATTGTTAAAGCTAAGTTTCTATCTAATATACTCATCTCTATTTTAAGAATTATTAAAACTCTAAGTGTAACTTTGAGAGTAATTTATCACTTTATTAATAGTTTAGGTAAAGGCACTTTCAACTGTTAACTTCATTGCCTATAGATTACTACTACAGATTACTTTATAAGATTCTAATAGAATTTAAAATCCAATTATTTAATTTTATACTCTATTCTTCTTATTAAAATTTCTCAAAGGCTTTTGTTACAAGGTTTTCTTTTTCAAATAATAATTCTCTTTTTTGAGAGAATTAATTTTCTGACCTAAAAGATACGAAAGTCTTTTTGTCTTGTTCTCTTTATCAATTTCTTATATTTGATCCTATTCAATTATCTTTTTGTATTTCTTGTTCTAGATTTTTTTTTTGAATTTGGTTATATACTCTTTTTTGTATCTTTATTATTTATTTATTTTTTTTTTATAATCTGTAGTCAGGCCAGTACTATACAGTATATATTTAATCACAACTAGTATTAAATACAAATATTTTATTAATAATTAAATCTTAAGTATAATATCAATTATATTACATATTATATATAAATTAATAATAGTTTGCCTTAAATAGATTTACTTAAAGATTTCAACTTCTAATTAGAAAAATCTTTTCATTACTTAAAAAACTTTAAAAAAAATAGAATTTTATAATACTGTATATATTGCAATCTCTTATTTTTT
Organism: Acaulospora colombiana; assembly: GCA_910592055.1. Classification (NCBI taxonomy): domain Eukaryota; kingdom Fungi; phylum Glomeromycota; class Glomeromycetes; order Diversisporales; family Acaulosporaceae; genus Acaulospora; species Acaulospora colombiana. The sequence goes on from CAJVPT010006571.1 coordinate 2,855, forward strand.
GATATTTTAAATATCTTTCTTGAGAATTTGAAACTATTGAAAAAAAAATTTTCAGAATTTTTTTTTTAATTATAAATAATATCATTAAAACATGTGAGTATAATTAATAGAAGCTTATTTATATTTTATAAACTAATATGTTTTGTATTAACCAATTATTTTTGATAAAAATTTATGTTATCTAAAATTCAAGATTAAATAAAATTTTTAGAAAATTTTTAAAATAAAAGTTTTAAGAAAATTAAAATAGTTAGAAAATAAACAAATAATTTTTTTATTGCAACAAAAACTCTATAATCTTTTACTTTAAAGATTAAAAAAGTTTTTAAATACTTTCTTCTTTTTTATAAAACTTTCTTGCCATTGATATCAAAAATGTTACTTAACTTTTCTTGATCATTAAAAGTCAAGTTTTTGAGTAAAATAATTTTTATAAACAAGAAAAAAAAAATAGAAATAATTTTTGAAGTTATACTTTAAATTACTTTAATGAATGTATTAAAACTTTATTAATAAAAAATAAAAAAACTTCTTGTAAACATTATTTTTATATATTATTAGAAAATTGGCAAAAAGAATTTATTAAAATAATAATAATAATAATAATAATAATAATACTTGTTATTATTATATTTTTAACCAACTTGTCTTTATTTAAATAATTTTAATTATATATACATATATATTTTTAATCTGCCATCAGGCTGACACAGCTTATCTTTGTGGAATGGAAGCTCAGCCTCATTTATTAACTTGATAAAGTAATTTGCAAATTTAATTGCAGGAAATATATATTTTATATTATTTATGTTGACAAACATTTCTAGAACCCTACTTTTAAAGGATCCATCGGATGGCTTATTGCTCGAAAATATTGGTCAGATTAAATTTCTACTATTATCTATCTAGGAAATCTAGACACTCCTATTTTTGGATCTTCAATCCTTCTGAATTCCTTTCAACTAACTTGTCAGGCTTGACTTGTCAGTTCCATCAAAGAAGAAGTATATCTTTCAAATAGTTCTAATGGACATAATGCTGTTACTAATTTTGGTACCTTTCCCAAATTTGTTTTGTGTTTAACCATGTTGATTGTACCTTTTATAGAAAGAAAAATCCACTTATAACTGGAAGTGGAAAAACCCTGTTTGTATGAAATTGGAATGGAGATGATCAGTGTTTTTTTAAACCTGGTTGTGTTTGGCATCATAGATGGTTTTTTCTATTCCATAAATCTTTTACATGGCCCTCATGTGGTATTGAACTATGGACCTTGTAATTGTGACCTGAGAGCATTACTACTGTGCTATAGATCCACAGGTTTGCTTATGTTTATTATGTATTTTTAAAATATTATACAATTTAAAAGATTTTCACATGATATCTTACCCATCTTAGAAGTTTAACTTCTTTAGATACAACTTAGGAGATGATATTTTGTTTTCTTAATAACTTGAATTATCATTTAGCTATCAAGTTCATTGTTTACAGGTAATCACTGTAAATCATACAAAATTCTAAATGTCAGATCAAATACCTAACCATTTTTTTTCTTTCACTATCCATCTTTCAATAATTTCCTCAAGGTTTATACCTTTGGATTGTTTTTCATATAATATTTTGTCTAATGGAGGGCTATTCTCTTCTTCTCAATTTCTTTTGTTTTCAAACCTGTTTTTCGGAACTCAGTATTATTTAGATCTCCTATTAATATCCAAAGTCTTTTTCCATTCAATTACTACTTTACAGTATTCATTTCAAATCTTCTTCTTGAAATTCTTTTACATTCATTGACACAGTCTTTCTATAGCTTTCTTTGTGATAAATGGTTTTATCTTATAATGTAATTTGAGGAAGTCTTCAATATCTTTCATTTTGTTTTTATGTATATATCCACATATTATTTTAAAAAAACTCTATTTCTGTTGCTATATTTCATTGAGCTATTTATTAACTACTTGATATATAACTTCTTGATCTTTATTCTTGATTTCCACTTGATCAGTAATATATTGAACCAACTTTCTACTTGCTTCTTTTCAAATGTCTAGTCTTTCAAAGCTTGTTGCTGAACATAAGAACAGGTGATTAGTTGTTTCTTTATAGGTTCTATACTTAACACAAGTGATTGATTTATAAACTTCTGATTTTCACTTCTTGAGTAAAGATGGGTCCCTAAAGGGAAGGCAGGGCCATAAGTCAAATGTCCCTCATTAGGAAACATTAAAATTTTTAAATTATTAACTATAAAACAACTATACATAATTGTTCTTCATTATCTAAATCATTGATTTATAGCATTTCCTGACTTTTGTCCCTATTAAAGTAAAGAGCCATGAATTTTGTCCCTCAAAAAAGGACATAAGTGATCTATGAAATTTCATATGCTAAATACTTTAGGAACCCATCATTATTCTTGAGTATCTGTAATGTCAAAAATTCATCATGAGTAAGATTCATCAAAAAGCTTTTATTCTTATTATCTTTGAAAGATGTATATAATGTATAATATATATTAAACTGGCTTCAAAAAATTGCCCAATTTATCTTGATTTCCTCTTTATTCCATCTTTTTTGAATCCATCTTTGATTACTCCAATCAAGATTAATCTTTTTATGATTTTATTCTTTGATGAACTCCTGGATATCGATGTCAATAATCAGGTCTTTTTATGTAGCTATAGAGAAGACTGTACCCATTTCTGGTGTGTGCTGCCATTCTATTGGATTTTTTTTCTAGTTAATTTTGCTAATGTATCTTCCATATTGTTGAAATAATCTTTTTTATGTATATGGACCTTTTCTAATGTTAACGTAAGGCCTTTTTTTTTAACTAGATTTCTTATCCTTGTCCAAAATAGCCAATTAGCTATTTTGATTCATTTTTTAAATGACATCAGTGATTGTTTTTTTTTTTTTTTTTGTACCCTCTATCAGGCTAGGTATGTGTGCTTTATTAAACATATGTATGCTTTACATTAGAGAATGTATTGCTAAAGCTAAGTCTCTACCTAACTCACTTGTCTCTATTTTAAAGAATTATTAAAATTCTAAATACAACTTCAGGAATGATTTATCACTCCGTTAACAGTTCAGATAAAGGTCCTTCTAACTGTTAACTTCATTGCTTGCAGGTCACTACTTCAGATCACTTTGCGAGATTCTAACAAAGCCTAAAACCCAACCATTTCATTCCATATTTCACTCTTCTTGTTAGAATTTCTTGAAAGCCTTTATCTTCGAGGTTTCCTTCTTCAGATAGTGGCTTTTTTTTCTTCAGGAGTATATTTTTTTTGGCTTGAAAAATATGGAGGTCTTCTTGTCTTGTTTTCTCTACTGATTCCTTGTGTTTTTTCCCACTCAATTACCTTTTCGCATCTCCTGTTCCTAACTTCTTTTTGAACTTGATTACAGACTCTTCTTTGCATTTTTATTATCCATTTTCTTGCTATTCTTCCTATGCATTTACCTTAAAATTTTAGATCTGCCATTTCTAGGATAATATCTGCTCTTATAAGGCCAGTATAGAAATTTAACATGTTCTGGTTAGTTTTAGAAGCCTGTTCTACTACTTTAGAGATCCACTTGTCAAATTCTCCTATCTCTTCTTGATTATTGATAATTAATTTGGGATTTTTCTCTTCAGCTTCTCTTTTTCTTTCTCCTAGTAGCTCTTTAAAGTCTCTGATAATTCCATCTACTCCTTTATTCCATGTCTCATTTAGTTGGTTCTTATAGGCTAAATATTCTAGCAAATTTTCTATAGTTTCATCTTGTTAATTATATGCAATACATCTTGCTTGTTTATATAGGTTCAATTTTCTTATAGCCAACTTATTTAGTGTAGATAGCTTTTCATTGGCTAGTTTAATTAAAAAGCTTCTTTGTTGGGATTATTTAAAAGATATATCCTATGTGTGCCCATCTTTAACTCTTTCCTATACTAGATTCCATGTGTGAGCCTGGTGTTCTGCAATTTGTTGACTCTATTTTTTCTCAGTTCTGTTTTGTTATGTCCATTGATAGGCTGTTGTCTTATTATTAATGTTCTTAATAAACTACCTAATTAGATCATCTAAAGTCATTCCTTGCCACTTGATTTCAGTAATAATTTTATGAGAGGTGAGATCTTTCCATTCAATCAGTGGAAATTTTAGAGCTTCTTTAGTTAAGGTATCTGCTTTTTCATTATAGGGATCATTTGAGTGTGCTTTGACTTTTGTGAGCTTTAAATCTATATTTTTCTTCTTTATTAGTTCTACTATGCATGCCCAGAGGAACCAGTTTTTTTTTTTTGAGCCATCTCTTGTGTATCCTTTTTAAATCTTCCTTTTCTAAAGATTTTCACTTGAAAATGCATATCTGACTGTTTATAAAGATCTCCACTGTACTTTCAGTTGGAACTACTAAGAGTATTATTATAATTGCTATCAATTCCACTCTTGTAAATAAGGGCCATTTGTCTACTCCTGTTTGAAACTTGCTTTTTCTTCTATCTTTATCAATCTGAATCCAAGCTGCTCCCATCTTTATTTCTTTTTTACCATAATTAATAAGTGATCCATCAGAATAAAAGATTAGCTTTTCTTTAGATTCAAAATTACATTGAAGTATAATTATCAAATGATCTTGATATATATCTTCTTTAATATTTTTTCTGATAATAGATTGTTTCCAGATTTCAATGTCCACGTAATTTATTCTATCATTTTGGATCTTGAAAGGGCTTTTGTCTCTATAAATCACGTTTTTAATCCTTTTTTCAAGTGCAGACCTAGGATTGGGAATTTTTAAATCTTGTGTTCTTCTAATGGACTTTCTCATATTGAGGTATAGTACTGTATATATCTTTTCTATTTTTTTTTCTATGATGCAGTCACTATTTAGTATTATGCCTTCCGAACATCCTAGGCATTTTTGTAAATTAGTCTCCTGGTCATTATTGATGTTATAATAGACAAAGTGCTCCACTATCATAACGTTTCTCTCTTTTTCTTGTCTTAATTTCTTCCAAGTTACTTGATTTCTTTTGCTTCTCATTACTATTCATAATTTTTTTTACTTGTCTCAATTAGGTTCTATTTTGGAGTATTTTGGTTCCCATCTTATATAATTTTCTCTCCAGGATCTTATGAGCTGCTTTAGTTGTTTTTCTGAGAGATTTTTGATTATAATTTGGAACCATTCTGATATAGGTCCTTTGCTTGTATCTTGCAGGAGCTGAAGCATTTACCAGTCTCTTATTTTTTTGATTTCCTGATCAATCAGCTTGTTCAGGTACATCAGTTGATTGTTTCTGAGTGATAATATAGTTTTTTTATATTCTTTTGATGTAAGATATTCTCTAATTCAAATATTTTCCTTTTTCCATTCAAAGATATCTTGTCATTTCCAACTATAAAATATTATTCCTATATCTTTAGCAATTCTGATCATTTGGAATATAAAATTGCCTTTGTCTTTTAAGTAACTTAAGAATTTGCAGGTTAATAAATTGAGCAATTCACAATTTTTTATCTGTGCCTGTTTGAGTTTAATAATTGATATGATTCCTGCTAGTCTGGAATTATTTAGTCTATTGCAAAGTCCTATCACTGGACTTTCTCTTTGTAGTATCCAGATACTTTTCAAATTATAAATCTTTGGATGATAAATTACACTGTTGGGCATAGATCTGCACAAACCACTCTTATTCTTGAAAAGTTTTTTGTATGCCATTGTCAGGATGTTGCATATTTTCTAGAACAATATACTATGTTGCATTCTGAATTCTATTCTAGGTATTAATACTCTATTCAGAATATAGAGAGCTTGTTTGTCTATCATCTTCTTATATTTAATGGCTCTTGTAACTATATTAATCTCTTTAAGCTCTATTGTTGTTTTTTGATTACCCATCCAAATCCCTAAGAATCTAGCCTGTTCTATTCTATCAAGCTCTTTGACCACTTCTTCTTCAGTACCTGCTTTTACCTCTTCTGGATAGCAATTAGGATTGTTAATAGTAATCAGGACTGATTTGTTGCTATTTATTTGAGAATAATTGGCTTTGTAGAAGATTCTTGCAGTTTTTAGGATTATTTCTTTATCTTTCTTAGATCTTGCTATCCACGTTGTATTATCCATAAAGGTTATAGCTGTATGTCTTGATTCTAGCCTTCTTGTTATCTGTTTTTTTAGATTAGGGTTCCATGTAACTAACATTTTGTACCCTCTTTATGTATCATTCTGAATTTTGCAAAGAAGAGAATCATAAAAAATTTTCTAAAGTAGAGGTGAGATGGTTTCTCCTTGGTCAATTCCATCTCCAGCTACTATTGATTCTGTGTGATCATTTTCAAATATAATACAGAATTCTCTATTTTTAAAGAGACTTATTATGATCTTTATGAAGCCTTTTGAAGCTTTGATTCTTTCCATTGCTTTTATCAGCATGTCTAGACTAATTGTATCATATGTTTTTGCAATATCTTGAAAAAGTATCCACAGTTCCTTTTTGTTTTTTCTGGCATCTTCACAAATGTTGTTAAGAATTTGAATTGATTCTGCTATACTTTCTCCTGGCAGCCCTGCATAGTTCAAACCTTTGAGAATATTATTAGTTTTACAAATATTCCCATTCTATTGATAAGGATTTTGATGAAATACTTTCTTGTGACCTCTAGTAAGATGATAGGTCTGGTATTTGAGAGTTCACAACCTGAAGGTTTCAGTTTGGCTATAGGATATATATGACTTTGTTTCCATTGTTTCAGAATAACTTTTCATCTTAAGAAATTATTTAACATTTTTCTCAAGAAATTTTTTTCTTTTGGCTTAACTTTTTTAGCATTTTATAACTGATTTGAGATTTTTCTGGAGCTTTGTTGTTGGAAAGTGTTTTCAACGTTTCACTTAGTTCTTCATGTGAAATTGATTTGAGTAGTTTGTTATACCAAGCTGTTTGGATATATTCTCTTGATTTGTACTCTTCTTTTCACTCTTCTGATAAACTGTTGTAGCTAGCATTTCTTTTTCTGAAGGTCTCATAGTGATACTGTCTTATTTCCTTTGCTATTTCATCTTTTTGTGTTATGATACTGTATATTCATTATCCCTCTGTTTAATCTTAATTCTATCTAATACTATTTTACTTTTTGTTTGGTTAGTTAGGGAGCTGACCATCTATCTCTGATTGTTTCTCAAATCATTATATTTCTGTTCCAGAGCAGTTTTAATACTATCTCTTGTTTTTTTGACTTCCAATCTTTGATATATAAATTTGAGACCTTCTATAGTATCTTGGATATCTTTTTTCAAAGATTTCCATGATATATTAGAGATACTATACTGGTGCAATAATTTTTGATTTGATTATTTGGATTATGGATACTATTATGTTTTTCTATAACTAAGCAAAGAGTCTGTAGCTTATTTATTTCTTTTGATATTTCTGCTTTGTTATAAAGTTCTTTAAGTTGTAGTGCTTTTCTATAGCTAATAAATTCAATACTATATTTATAATGCTTTTCTTCTGACTGGAGTATTTTATTTGTTGTCAATTTGTTAAAGGCTGCTTTACATAATAGTTTCTCAAAGGTTTCCTACAGTTTGTTTGCCTGATTCTCCTTTTCATCTTGAATGGGTTCTTCTTGAAGCAAAGATTCTAATGATATTCTAAATTTGTGGTCTATACTTTCTTGAAAGGCTTGCTATTGTGATGGAGATGTTCCCTTTATATCAATTTTCCTTGATATATTTGTAGAGAATTTTGTGATTCTGCTTCTTATGAAAAGATCTTTGTCATGTAGTGTTATTAGAAGCATGGTGTAGTCACTCCACATAATATCTTTCATATCTTGATTATTGAATTGAAGTAGTAAATAATTTGTTAGATTAAAAGAAATCCAAATATAGTCTATTTTACTGCTACTTGTTAGGTTTTTCCTTATTGGAGTTTTCTCTTTGCCTTCTCATGTAACTTGTATATCTATTGTCATGGGCTAAACCGGCGAGTCTATCACTAAACCTAACAAGTAGCAGTAAAATAGACTATATTTGGATTTCTTTTAATCTAA
>CAJVPT010006572.1:0-10908 GCA_910592055.1 Acaulospora colombiana
TGAACTGTTTTACTTTTTTCAAGAAAATTATCAAAAAAGGAAATTTTTGAAAAAAAGAAGGATCAGTGGAAAGAGTTTTTTTTTTAAAAAATTATTTTCTAATTATATTTGCTGATTATTTTATAAAAGTTATATTCAACTATTCAAAAGAATTAAAATAGATTAAGTTATATGAAGATATGACTTTTAATCTTTCATTGATCAAAAATTAAGATTTACAATCTGATTTAATTTTCATAAATACTGTATTTTAAGACTTTTTTATTTTAATAATTTTTAAAATTTCAACTATTTTAACTTAAGATATCTTAATTTAATTAAATAGGATTTGCTTATAATACTATAGGTAATAACAATGAAGATAAAATCTCTTTTAAAATTTAATCAAAAAGCATTAAAATATTTAAGTACTTAACTAATTCTTGAAAATTAAGTTAGTCTAAAATATCATATATTTAATTATTCAATTACTAGATAGATGTGTCCATTTATAGAGTAATAATAGATCTATCTAGATTAATCATAATAGATTATTATTAATCTACATATATAAAAATATATAATATATAGACCTGTGGATCAATAATACAGTGATAGTATTCTCAGGTTACAATCATAAGATCTGTAGTTCAATACCACTTAAGGCTCAAAATCAAAAATTATCCTTCTGATCAGGTTTTACCAGTTATTTTGTGAAAGTCATACCCAATCATTCAGAACAAGTTCTAATCAGGTTAGACTACATGAAGATGGAACTTCTGACCTTTCATTAATCAGGAACTGAGATCTATGGTCATACTACCAGAAGGATTGTATAAAGAAAGGCTTCTGGTCTAACCTACCATAAAAATGTTTCAATGACCTCCTGTCCTGGCAATCTCCAGAACCTATGCCTCCTAGCTTAAGATATCCTAATTTAATGCTCCACTTAAATGAAAATCAGTCACATAGGACTGATCTAATGCTACAGGTGGTGATAAAGAAGAAAAGTGTCTCTTTTTGAGGTCTGAACAAATAATATCTGAAAGTATTGGAAGGTGATTTAAATCTTATCAGGTACATACAATACAGCCTAGTTTAGTGAATATAATATAAAAATTTATAAAAGTTTACTATTAAATTAGCTTGTCTCACCATTGATGATTGTGTATTTAACCATCCAACCCCTAGTTGAATCTGCCCACTCACAGAGTGGTAACAGGTTCATCTATGGTAAATCATAATAGGTTATCATTAATCTGTATAGATATAGAAATATATGACTTGTATAAGATGATTGATGTAACTGCTGTAGGATTTAATTATCTATCAAATTAAGTTAATTCTTAAATAAAAGCTTACATCTAATACCAGTTGCGGTTTAAAAAAAAAAAAAAAAAAAAAAAGAAATATATAATATATATGAAATGATTGATATCTGCTAGATCGATTTGTTAAGAAATTAAATAAAACATAAAACTAAAGAATCTCTTTATCTCAATTGTAAAAATTTTTTTTTTATATTTTACGTAAATAAACAAGATTTATCTGTACTTTTGTATCACAAGTGCGGCGTGAAATTCTTATGTAATTCAACACATCACAGGGGTAGTTTAGGCCGCACTAAACGGCAAGAGAATATTTTTAGTTAAATATTTCTTAATTCTCGAAACGCTGACCTCATCAAGGCTGATCATGATAGTGGAAAACCTTTATTTATTTAATCGACTCTGAAAATATTTAAATTAGTTTTACAATGGCAGAATTCGTAAAGTTATCAATTTTTGGAACTGTATTCGAAGTCACGACAAGGCATTTTTGGTCGTTCTTGTTTTGGCGTCAATGTGAGATTTTACAAGATTTTAAATAATTTCTCATTGATTGTAATCGTTGCAGATATGTGGACCTCCAACCGGTTGGAATGGGCGCATTCGGTTTAGTTTGGTGAGGAACTTTGAACCTACCGTAGAAAAAAAATCCAACGCGTCTCTTCCTACCTATTCATTCTACATAACTTACTTTTCAGTTCGGCCAAAGACCAGTTGACCGGTACCAGCGTGGCAATTAAGAAGATTATGAAACCATTCAGTACTCCCGTTCTATCAAAGAGAACATATCGAGAATTAAAGCTTTTGAAACACTTGAAGCATGAAAATGTATTTCGATTTATTTTCACCATTAAGTTCTGCAAAAGAGTAAAACAAAAATCTTACTAATTCTGCTCATGTACACAGATCATTAGCTTGAGTGACATTTTTATTTCTCCATTAGAAGACATGTATGTACATTGTTGGGCAGGTCCTTGAAACATTTTGGATGTTATCGCTCAATTAGATTTCATGTAGATATTTCGTCACCGAGCTGTTAGGAACAGATTTACATCGGTTATTGACATCTCGTCCATTAGAAAAGCAATTTATTCAATATTTCTTGTATCAAATTTTGGTAAGAATTTTTGGATCTTTCTAACCATTCGGATCTGCCTAAATTTTTATGCGTACAAATATAATCTTTTGCAGAGAGGATTGAAGTACGTCCATTCCGCCGGTGTGGTGCATAGAGATTTGGTTCGTTTCCGAGAATCATTTTTAATGAAAACTCGAAAAGCTTAAAAAACACAGTTCTTAAATACTTGAATAAATCATGTACTTCAGAAACCTAGTAACATTTTGGTTAATGAGAACTGCGATTTAAAGGTAACAAGACTACTTTTATAATGCAAGGGGATCTATACATTTACTAAATTATAAATGAATGAAAAATTTAAGATCTGCGATTTTGGTCTAGCTCGCATTCAAGATCCCCAGATGACCGGATATGTCTCGACGAGATATTACAGAGCACCGGAAATAATGCTTACCTGGCAAAAGTATGATGTGGCAGGTAAATGAGAGTCACCCGAAGTAATTGCGCCATAGTAGAATTTAATCTTACGGTATTTTAACTTCATTAATTTATGAAAGTGGACATTTGGAGTGCCGGTTGCATCTTTGCTGAAATGTTGGAAGGAAAACCTTTGTTTCCGGGAAAAGATCGTAAGAACTTTTGAAATTTTAACGCTCACATGAGTGCGTATAATGTATTCCTGTTATTTATAATGGATGCAGATGTCAATCAATTCTCCATCATCACCGAGTTGCTTGGAACCCCACCTGACGATGTGATTCAGACCATTTGCAGCGAAAATGTACCGACATTCTGTTTATTTCATGTTTTTAATCAGTTGAGAATGTTTATTCATTAATTAATCGTGACAATTCCCTTCCTTTGAAGACCCTCCGATTCGTACAATCGTTGCCAAAACGTGAGAAGGTTCCGTTCTCCATAAAGTTCGTTAACGCGGAACCCGAAGGTATTTTATTAATAAATACCAAGCGATTGGTCGTTATTATGGAATGTAAAAAGTTCTTCAAAAATTCTGTCATTAGCATTGGATCTTCTCGAAAGAATGCTCGTGTTTGATCCAAGAAAACGAATAACCGCCGAGCAAGCCTTAGCACATAAATATTTGGAACCATATCATGATGAATCCGATGAACCAGTCGCCGAAGAGGTCTTCGATTGGTCTTTCAACGACGCCGACCTACCCATCGATGAGTGGAAGGTGATGATGTATCAGGAAATACTAGGTACGAAGCACAAGTCAATTGAATTTTAATAAGAAAGTTTCTTCGCACTCTGATCATTCTGTCATCATCCAGATTTTCATAACGTTGATGGATACGTGGAAAATCCAGAAGTCAACCCGAATTATGTTTAGTCATGTAAGCAGTGTGGTAAACTAATTTACATGCATACATATATATATCTATTTATGTGGAAGGTTTTTTTTTTCTGCATCTCTTAGAGATACAGTATATTATTTCCTATGCATAGCCGATATTACACTTAATATTTTGTCAAACATAATTTGTGTGCTCAGATTTCTTATTTTATTTCTACTTTATTTTTTTAAGGTGTGTATATATGTATGTTCACCGAATCGAGATCTAATATAAATTACAAAATTTTTTGATGTCTGCTACCAGTCGATTCGCAAAACCATATTAAATTAATAGTGTCAACGAACTAAAGAAATGCTTGGTAAGGGTTTTTAAAGTAATATCCGATAATTCTCATACAAGTTTCTTTGCTTCAAAGAAGTTCTTTAAATGTCGCATCTGCCATAAGCAAGTGACACCGAGAACAACCAACTGTACAATGGTCCAATACACCACACGGGAATTCGTAATCTCCGATTGATCTCGGAATAGTGCTTCACGTTCCTGTGCAAAGATAACCAAGCGCGTACTATTTAACATAAAATCAACGAAACGGATGCACAGGCTTCTTTAACCATTATTTTCATACGTACGCGTTGATAACTTTGTTCTCGACGGATGTCCGCGACACGATTATTCAGGTCGCGTACTCTTTGAGCGAGGTCTGAGCAGGGTGATCAGGAAATAAACAATTAAGAATATTACCAGGGCAAAAAAAAAAAACAACAAAAAACCATAACCCCATCGGAGGTAAAAAAAGAAAATTGTCTGGATTATTACCACTAAAATGTTCTTTATCATTCTCTTCTTCGCTGGTGGCCTCACCGATGACCATGTCTAGGTGTAATTTCTTTTGGAGTGGCAAATGTCAAAAGCTCTTGCGTATTTGGAAGAAAAAAAATGACCCTTTTGAAGAGAAATACAAACCGTTTGAGAGTTTGAAAACCACGCACTCGAGTTAGTAGATAAACAAATGGCGTGATCTCCCGATTCCGCGGCGGTAAAGGTAAAACGACCACGGCTCGGACCTTTTTGATTTACTACACGATGCCCGTGAGGAATTTCCTATTTAAATATGATTAGAATGAAAGGATTTCAAAGTTCCTCGAACTCTGCCTAATGATGTGTTCAAAAAGGTTTACCTCGACAGTTATTTGGATTCCGAGCTGTGGATTCTCGATGAATTGCTGCTGTGTCTCGGACCATTCTTCGGCTCTATAAGTACCTGTGTATTAACGTGCTATTTATAAGGTATTTTACGATGCTTCGTTTCATGATTCCAAGATCCGTATGCTTACCGACAACCAAAGTTTCTCTCGGTAATTCTTCGATGAAACACTTTTGCTCGTTACCTTCCAGGTAAAAATACAAACCCGATCCCGGTTTCGTCATCAAAGAGATGATTAAAAGAAGGACACATAAGGAAAACTGAGCTCTCAGATAGTTATTCATTTTTTTTTTTTTTTCTAGACTTCACAGAAGTGAAAGAATCTTTTATAAAGCATTCATTGAAACCAATCATTTCCCCCTGTACCTCATCAGTGAGACATCTGTGCTTCAACCATTGGTTGTTAAAAATTTCACGTGTTCATAATTTTTTATTCTATGGTTCGAGATTTTTTTTTTTTTTTTTTTGATTGTTCGTCAACAACAATTAACGTATTTAAAAAAAAGAAGATCTTAGCAGACAGACAATTGTATTAAACATTCGATCAAACCGACGATGATCTCGATCCGAACTCTGTTCCTTTGAATTATTAGCTTCTCGTTAACAAACTACTTATTGGCGTCTGGTGCGACAAAACTCATGATTTCCTATTTCCTCGGTAGCCCTATAAAAAAAAAAATATATAAAATAGAATAAAGTAACGACAAAAGTTTCACCATCGCTCATTGGGACGCCGGCGTAATGAAAACTCGTAATCCATTGGCCTTGCAAACTCTCTTTCACCATATCCCCTCTCCGCTTCAGGTCGAACATTAAACGAGCGATCCCGGGGTTCGTAACGTTCCTCACGAACCAAATCATAATAGCCACCAGGTCGAGCCTGGTAATTCCTGTCGAACGGATCATCCCCATACCATCCATTAGTCCCGTTTATCCTGCGTGGGAGGTGATAAACGGATGGAGAGCGGGAACGTGTTCGAGGTAAGCTTTGATCCCGAAACGGGTGTCCCCGTTCCTCGTGTTTCTCACTATATCTAGAATAATAATCTTCATATGGTGCAAGAGACATTGAGCGTGGACAATACTTCTCACCAAATTCAATTCCAGAAGGACGTGAATAATACTTTTCACGATATTCAAATCCCGAATTTCGTGAGTAATATCGATCATCAAATTCTCGAGAATAATATTTGCTTGGGGAAGCTGACCTTGTATATTCACGAATACCTCGTGCATAATCACGCCTTGGACTCGGAGATCTACTTTTATTCCGTTGCTGATGCCTTTCTGGTCTCTGAAGTTCCGGAGGTGAATTATTGTAATCACTGCCGATGGGCGAAGGCAAAGGGTGTGAAATTATACGATCTCTTATTATTTTGTCTTTTGAAAATCTGTGAGGGGATTTGCTTCTCCTTTCCCTGAAGAAACGATTGTTAGAAGTACCTTCGGTTGAAACAGTGATCGAAGACATTGTGGGCCTGTCCCCCAACAAAGGACTTTTTAATTTTGACATTATTTTATTTTCTTCTATCTTAACTTCAACAAAGTGATCAAGATGTCCGTTTTTTGAAAATTTGTTTGAATCATTTGCGCCATTTACATTAGTGTTTTGCTTTCCCTCCTGTGTTAAAGGATTAAAAGGAAATTGCTTAACTGAAGAGCTGACCCATTGCGGTGGCTTTATGCTCGGATGAATTCCTAATTCTATTTGATTTTTTAACATTTTCAGTCTATTTATAATTTCTATTGACGTTTCCCCGAACTTTCGCTTATCTTTCTGAGCTTCCGGATTTTTATTGAAAGATTCTCGGTTAACTTGCTGTCCATTCGAGTCATCGTTTTTCAGATTACTTTGGTTGATATTTTGTTGGTCCGTTGACCTTTCCTGAGGAGAGGAGGACAACTGTGACTGTTGATTTGGTGAAACAATCTTTGTTGGCTCGTTTGGGGCATCATTGGGGAATGTCGAGGTTGAGACTTGATGAAGCAGATCGACCTTTGAACGGGATAACTTATTACCACTACCACCACACTCGTTATTAAACTCCTGAATCGACTCTCCCGGAATTCTTTGAATTTGTTGATCCACTTGAAATCCCGGAAGTGAAATGTGCTGAGGTTGCTGGATGGATGAACCATTCCAATTCGGAATAAGAGATTGCGAAAACTGCTGTGACGATGACATTGATTGTGCAGCATTTGAGTTGTCGGGATTCAGCAGTGAAACTTGTGATTGCGAGAATTGCGTAAGCGGTTGAGAGCCGAAGTTCAAGTTTGATGGAGGTTGTGGAAATAATATTGTCTGTGGTGAAGGTATTGGATGCGACCAAAGGGGAGAAGGATGTTGTACCTGTTGCTGTGGTTGTGGCTGTTGTAAAAGAGGCCACGTAGGACCTAAAGGTTGTGGAACCAAAGGCCTTACAAGCGAAGGTGGAAGAGGTCCAATATTCTGAGGTCTAGTTTGTGGGACATTCATTCCACCTATTTGAAGGGCCCCTGGACCACCACCACTTATCTGTACATTGGTCGGACAGAGTGGTATGCCAGGGGAACCTTGAGGTCTATTTTGCCCAATTTGCATACCATTGACTTGACCACCACTGCCGCCTATAGTATAGTTGTTTCATTTCAATACAACTGGGCTCGTACCATTATTTAAATAATTTAACGACGTGGGCCAAAGAACCATTGCAAGGTTAATGTGGCGACAAGAACCAAGCTATCGTGTTACACTTTTGGTTCAAATTTTAAGTCACGCACGTGGCTCGTTTCTCTTCCCTAGAGTGTTTATCACATACCTGGTAACGTTATAACATTTCTTTGGGAACTCATACCACCCGGCCTCTGTTGGGACTCTAAACTATTTTTAGACATCGCTGGTGGTCTACGTGTTGGAGGACTTTCGCACCACTTGCATCCAACTCGACATCTCTCTGTACAATCAAATTTCTTGTGACCCACATATCCGCAATGATGGCACCGTTGTGAATCCATTTATTTGCGGAGGCTACAGAAGAAGAAGAAGAAGAAAAAAAAAAACGTGATTCCTATTTACTATATACTGGTTTTTTTTTTCTAGAAAGGACAAATGTAAGTGTATATAACTAAACGTAGTTCTTGAATTTTTTATATTACGTATTAAACGTTACACTAAAATTACTTAAGGCACTTTCTGGTGATAAAAGAAATTACTCGATAAACACGTAACAAGATCGAAATAGAAAATAAAAATATCACATTTTTTTAATGTAATGTACAATATCTATACAATTTGAATTGGAATTTTTGTTAAGTTCTCAGATACACCTATGATAAAATAAAAATAAACGGGTTATCTATAACTTAAAGATTTTGTGAGAAATATTTAAATCCGAGATTATTGTCCACGAACGGAATTGCATGGCCAAGAAACCGAGAGAAAAAAAGGGTGGGTAGTGAATATTAAGCGATCTAGTTATTAAATCCCCAGACCTCGAGTCCCATGCACTCGAATTCCGAAGTTGAGGACAAGACGTCATTATCGAAGGTATCGCATCTCTCCGAACGTCCTCTCTGAAGGTCACTATCAATCAACAATCCTGCTTTGCCATCACTATCCATAGAGGAAAAAACGATAAGTCATGAAAGAAACCTACTGTCATCGCGAAATTCACTACCTACCCTCCGCCGATAGACAAATAATTATGTTCACTTAATATCATATATTCATTCCTCCCGGTCCATAAGTAAAATTTGACCTCGGGCTTTGATGACATATCAGCTAGCGGTTCCGTACACTTCCACAAGAAACTATTTTTAAGATCGCATAATAATTGAGGTCCAAAAAAAAAAAAAAAAAAAAAAGAAGGTATATGCATATGTATACATGATATAGCGATGAATTTAATAAGATGATGTTCAAGAAATGAAAACTTTCATAAATACCATTCGCCTGTCCCATAATAGGAAGGATGTGGTTTGAACGGTTCTGTCACGAACGCACCAAAAATCTATCTCAATACAAAAAATGGA
This sequence comes from Acaulospora colombiana, assembly GCA_910592055.1. Classification (NCBI taxonomy): domain Eukaryota; kingdom Fungi; phylum Glomeromycota; class Glomeromycetes; order Diversisporales; family Acaulosporaceae; genus Acaulospora; species Acaulospora colombiana. The sequence continues at coordinate 8,920 of CAJVPT010006572.1, forward strand.
CGAATAAAAAAAGAAGAACAAAAACAAAAATAAAAATAAAAAAAGGTAAAAGTGGAATATTTCTTGCTTGAACGAATATATTAACCTGATCTTCCATATCCTTGATTGCCAAGACTAAGGGACTCTTATCTTTAACTTTATTATACAAAGTAGACATACTTGTGCCGTCTTGATCAAGGCTGTATAGTAGATTCCACTTTGAAGAAAACCGAAATCTCCGCGAAAGCCTATGACGAATCTAATTAATTGGTGGTGTATTTATCCCCCAGAATAATAATTGAATTAACGGAAATAGCTCTATCAACGACGCGCGTTATTTTACGTGATCAGAAGAATTGTGACCAAGCTAATCAATTTGATCCGGTGTTGTGACCTACCTCCTCAGCTATTTTTTCGTTCAAAACGGGGTCCGTGTCATCATATCTTCCAACGAGCTCAATTGGATCCAATACCTCCTGGCGTGGTGAAAAATGCGCTTCTTGTGAATGAGTCGAAGGTTTGTCCGGCATTGTCACTTTATGATTTTCCCAATCTCCTTCAATGGTGCTAGTGTAAATTGCAGAAACTAAAGAAGAAGCACCAGATTTAATAGTCTTCGTTAACAAACTGATCGTGCTACCATTATTAGGAACCATAGTAGGAACTACTCTCTGCGGTAACCTTTTAGACCTCCAAGGTAAGGAGTTGAACTTTCTTGTGGTCGAAGTTGTTGAAATGCCCCAAGAACTCTGAACAGGAGGTGAAGAACTATTGCAGAGAACCGGTGACTGATTCAAAGAAGTTGTGTAATTATCACGGCCAATGATATCCCAGAAAAGATCGGTTGATTTTCTATCTTTGATTCTAAGACTCCTTGATCCCAGAGATCCTGAAGATTCTGCACTAATAGATTTTTTATTTTTTGAGAGCGCGTTAATTAAACGAGCTGTTTCAGCCTCAGTGAAAAGTCTAGACATGCTGGTAAAGCCAATTCATTATTACCAAGCAATGCGTAATATTTCACACCCTGGTGACACAGAGGTTACACGGATGGTCGATTATGGTTAACATTGGACTTTATATGAACGAAAACGTAATTGTTGCTGCCTAAAGTATTGAATTTCAAGTAAAAAAAAAACAAAAAAACTTCTGCTATTATCTAATTAAGTGATACAAATAGTTTCGTCAATATTATCTATTGTTAATTTTGATTATACAGGAATAGTATAAATATTTTTATCATAAAATATAAGATTACTATTATATTATATTAAGTATATAAATTTTAGCTATATACTGTATTCTTTAAAAATTTTATTTTTTTTTATTTATTTGAAATTAATAAATATTTTTAATAAATTTCAAATTTTATATCATTTGAAATTAATAAATATTTTTAATAAATTTCAAATTTTATATCATTTGTAATAATTATCATATCAATTTATCAAATCCAGTCAATATAATTTTATTATAAAATTATGTTATATAATTTAACAAAAATTATTATTATTATTTTAAATTTAATTTTATTATTATTATTATTTTAAAAATTGATCATTATTATTATTGGTATTTTATCCAGATACAACAATTCAGTCATTTAAAGTATTAACTAGATAAATATATCTACTTTTATATTTAAATAAACAAAAAAGTTTGACAAAAAGAAAGTAAATTCTTCTTCTAAACAATTTTACAAACTAATGAATATTTACAAGTTATAAATAATAACTTTATTTAAAAAATTTACCTTCTAACTATAAATAAACTCTTTCCGCTGATCCACTATTTTTCAAAAAAATTTTTTTTTGATAATTCTTTAAAGAAAAAAGATAACACAATTCAAGCTCAGCAAACACATTAAAGAGAAACACAACTACATCACTTTACTTGGAGTAACACATAAAGCTTTATAAACAAGCCGCCAGGTGAGGAGTACATAATAATAATATTAGTACTTTATCCATCAACTTTTGAGGAAAAGGGAAAACAAAAGTAAATCTGAAT
>CAJVPT010006573.1:0-10907 GCA_910592055.1 Acaulospora colombiana
TTTGAGTTGGTTTAAGGAAAGTAGTAAGACTTTATTAGCATAGAAGTATTAAAACTTCTTGCAAACATCTTTTTTGTATATGGTCAGAGGATCTGCAGAAAGAGTTTTTTTTTGGCTAGATTGTCAGTTTGATATAATATTTAAACTCTTTCTGCTAATCATTTATTTATATACAAAAAAGATATTCGCAAGAAGTTTTTATTCTTCTTGCTAATAAAGTCTTCTTACTTTCTTTAAAACTACTTGAAGCTTGTTTTCAAGAGTTATTATTATTCTCTTTTATTTGTTTATAAACTCCTTTGAATAAAAATATGAGCCTCTAATGGCCTGAATAGACTCAAGCACATACTTCCTTTATCAAAGCAAAGAAGGTTCTAAGAAGTAAAAGAATCAACTTGTAGAGTGTCACTTTTTAAAGCTGGATATAATATGGAAATAGAGATTTTCTGAATAGGGAGTGATTTATTATCTACCTTCTTATATACTGTCTCTTTTCCTCTTAAAATGTTTATAATTTTTTTATAGTTTTTTGAGAAAGTTTGCCTACTCCAACTTGATTCTAAATTTTTGATTAGTATAACATTATCTGACTTTTGATTGACTAATATAAAACATATTGATAATATAATATAAATAAGAATTCATTGACCATATTTACATATTCTGATAATGTTATTGATAAAATAAAAGAGAATCAATTGATGTGAATCCTCCACTCCTTTAAATAAAGTGTAAATAAAATAAAGAGATTTTGAGATTATTAGAACAAGCATCAAATTTCCTAGATAATAAAAAGATGGTTATTTGTTTAAGTTAAGATCTTTAACTTTTTATCATCTTAGTCAGGCTAAGTATGTGAAAAAGATTATTTTCTTATCCCAGTTAAACAATAAGATGAAAAGCAGAAGACTATAAGCCACTGTCCTTCTTTAGAATTGAGAATGTATTTTTTCAGAAATTATATAATGATATCATAATTAATGAGGATCCCTACCATTCTTCTAGAATTCTTTCACTATTATAAGGCTAAAAGATTTTTGAGAATTGACTTTTGGGCAATAGAAGATATACACCAGTAAAATTCCTTTAGCTAGGCATAGCTGCTGAAAGATATCAGTAGTTATATAATATAACTGAAATGTTATATAAGAACCTAGAATCTACTATAAGTCATTAAAATCTGTGTAAATAAATAAAAAATTAATATCAAAAAAAGAAAGTGACAAGCAAAAAGCTGGATCTGAGTAGGTGATAAGTACCTCAGATAGTCACAAGAAAATAATCAAGATTACAAATGAATAAGTTTCTCAAATAGTCAAGAAGAAGAAGAATATCTCTGAAAGGTTGACTCCTAATAAGAAAAGATCTTTAGTAGAGATTTTTTGAAGGACATAGAGTATATTTATATTTTTTTTATTTTCTTTTCATATAGCACATTTGTGTATTTTTAAATATTCCCCTTTTTTTTATTTTTCCTTTTCCCTATTATAGTTTCCAAAAATCAATTCCTTGAAGAATAATTAGTAACAGTAACTTGCTGAAAATAATGGGTAGGTTTGGAGGATCTTTATCCAGAACTTATTCTAGAGCAAAATATTATTTCCAAGATTATATTTAGAGACTAAAGCTCATTTGAGAATTGATAGTTTATGATAAGTAAGTCAGTATAAGATTTAGTTTAGACATTATATATTTATCCAATATATCATAAGCAGTTTTATTATTTATAATTAATAAACACACTATACTGACCTGACTATAAATTAAAAAAAAAATAAAATAAATAAAATAAAATAATAATAATAATAATAATAATTAATATAATAGACCTGTGGGTCGATAGCACAGTGGTAGTACTTCCAGGTCACAATCACAAGGTCCAGAGTTCAATACCACATGAGGACTAAGTAAAAATTAAAAGTCACAAGGTGGTACAAAGATCTCATTCCTCCATTATGATGATCAAGTGCTCCATAAGGCAATAAGGAGAACCCGTTTACTCATCATGCCTATAGTAAGAATGACAAATCAACACAAGATTCTATATAAGGCTAGCATGAGTGACACAAGCCCTCTATATACAATTTATCTTAGGTACCTAATAGAAATACAAAAAAGAACCCCACCCACTTATCGCAGCTATAACAAGACAAGATATACACAAGGTTCTATAATATGGCCAAAAATAAGGGGTACAAATGTTCCAAGTAAAAGAACTGATTATTCCCAAATATGGAAAATAAGAAGGACTCAATCACTCATAGAATAATCAAGACATGTCCATAAAAAAATGACACTGAAGACATAAAATAGGTCCCGACAATCAAGGCCAACAATGCAGGAATCATGGTCCTTCACCAAAACCGAGTTCCAATCAAGTAACAAGATAGGTTCCATATATATAACAAGTCCCAGGAAAAATTTAAAGTGCTAACGAAGCCAATAGGATTCCGTATAAGAAATCCCCAACACCAGTGGTGCTGAGTATCTTAGGTGAGTTCCTGACATGTTAGTTTCCTCAATAACATGGAGATAACAACAAGTCATCCGGTGGACTATGGTCCTAGGAAGTGCTGTTTCCAAATATAAGAGGTAAAAATTTGGAAAAAGCGCTTTATCAAAATTGAAGGATAAGACTTCTCAAAATCTTAGCTGAGTTAGAATTAAGAAATAGCCCTACACTAGACGGTCAGATAGTTATTCCATTTTAATTGGGTAAGACATAAATAGATGCCTCTTGTACTATTCATTGATCTGTAAATCCTTAGACAATATAGGTAATTACTTATCCCAGTTGTCCCTAGGATCAATCTTGATTCTAATAAAGTTTTAGAACTGGTGCAGGAATAAGCTAGCACTTTAAAAAAAAAAATAATAATAATAATTAATATAATATTTATAATCTATAGATTAATGATGCAGTAGTTAGCACTCAATAAGTCTAATTATAAAATACAGGTTCAAATTATTCAAGTAGTAATGTCTAAAGTTAATAAAAATCTACATCTATTAGCCTAACCATACCTAATTGATATTTGTGAATATAACTACTTGTCATAAGTAATGATAGGTCCTTAAAGTATTTAGCATATAAAATATCACAGATCACTTATGTCTTTTTTTGAGAAACAAAATTCATAGCTCTTTATTTTAATAGGGACAAAAGTCAGGAAATACTATAAATCAATAATTTAAATAATGAAAAACAATTGTAGGTAGTTTTTTAATGGTTATTAATTTAAAAATTTTAATGTTTCCTAGTGAGGGACATTTGATTTTTGTCTCTGCCTCCCCCTTTAGGGATCTATTTTTAGTCATAAGGTATTTTGAAAAAAAATATTTGTTAATGAGTAGTATAGTCTATATAAGGATTGTGATCAACTGTAATATCTAAAATCAGCTAATATTATCCTGATATTATCCAGTTATGCAAATATTAAACAGAGTAACAAATACAAGGGTAGATCTCTAAATTGATAGGATATTACTAATAATCAAGTATTGATCTTTGTGTTACTTACTGACTTAACTATTAGAAAACCTTGATAAGAGAAGAAATTCGCAGATCATTTCAAAGAACAAAAATATTAGATCTAAAATATTATATTCAACGATCTAATAACCTATCTACTCTAGTATACAATAAAAATATGTAGAAAATAATTAAGATAAAATCATGCAGTTTTCTATTGAAGTAATACTTATATATATAGTATATAGTATGATTAATATAGGTAATTATATATATAATAGTTTACTATGATAGTTAATATATACAGTGCTTATTTAAGAATATACTATATTCTTTTTTATTTATACAAGCATATAGACAGTAATTCTTACCTATTGAATAACTCAAATAAAAACTATAGAACTTGGTAAAACATATAATAATAACAACTTATTGACAATAATGCAGTAGACTAGAAGAGTTTTTATCCAAAGATACTGCAGAGTGAAAAATTGTTTTCAAGATCAAATTTAGAGATTTTTATGCTTATAACAAGTTAATTAGATTAGAATAGTGGTTTAGCTATAGTATGTATCATGTTGTTTGAATAAAAATATACTTATATTTTCAATTAATTAATAAACTAATAATCTAATATGACTATAGATATTCAAAAAAAATAATAATTCATATAATATTTATTAAATTAAAAAAAATAAAAAATAAATAAATATAATACTTATGTATTTAGTTATCTTTTTTTTTTTTGAAATAGTAACTCAACCTTGTTTTATTAAAGTTTTAAATTAGGACAAAATGCAAATACAAGAAATAATTACTAATAAAACACTCCTAGAATTGTCTATGAGAGTTAAAATTTTATGCTACTACTACCACTTTGATTCTATAAGCTGATTACTCTTCAAGGACTTCATCAGTTGAGAGTGTACTGCCTGTTCCTCAGCTACTTTCAATATTTCTATATTATAAAATTTTAACTACTTCAATTCACAAAATGGCTTGTTATCAGAGAGAATTACTCAAATCAATTTAATTCATGCATTAAAAAAAAAGATTCATCAATTTTCCTAGATTCCCTCTAATGCATATGCTCAGGTGAAACACGTTATCCCAAAAAGAAAAATTTGACCCTCTTATATCTTGCCTGCTATAAAATCCAACTTTGCTATAGAGACTTTATTTCAAATCTTTACCTATTTGACAGAGCTGAAAAAGGAATCTACTCAGTGACCAGGAGTAGGTGACTATAACCATAAAACCTAGTTATAATATCTTGTAATCCTTACCATAATCAGATGAACTCTTTTTTGAAGGAACCAATAATGTAAACAGAGAGATATCCTATATCTATCCACACTAACCCAATAGCTTATAATAGACTCAAGTTCTTATAGAGCTGAGAAAATGCATTTAGATATATGAGATGACCAATAAAAGCTTGTTTATATTCTTTTACTAATGTGAGCTCTATTTGTCCAATTATGATGTGAGAAACTTTGTGCTACTCAAAATTCAGAGTTAAACTAAGGTAGGCAAAATATCTTAGAAAAAATCAAAAATGAGTACTATGAGAAGTTAACAAATAATAAGAGGGTGGGAAATTGTCTCTTATCATTTACAGACTTCTATGATATTTCTCTACAATATGAGATGATGGTACATTAGTTCATCTTTTTTTCAGAACTTTCTTGTCATTGATAGGAAAGGTTTTTTCTTGATATTTATAGTCACTAAAAGTCAAATTTTTGTTTGAAGAGGATAGTAAACAAGAGGAAGGAAATAGATGATAATTTTTGAAGCTTTTTTAAGTTGATTTAAGAAGAGTAATAAGACTTTATTAGCCTAGAAGTATAAAAACTTCTTGCAAATATCTTTTTTGAGTATGATCAGAGGATCAGCAGAAAGAGTTTATAATTTTTTTTTTTTCCCTCTGTTAGGCTAGTTATGTGTGCTTTATTAAACAATTGTAAGCTATATATTATATATATGTCACTAAAACTAAATTTCTAACTAACTTACTCATTAAAGTTTTATATTTATTTAAAACTCTAAGTACAACTTTGGAAATTATTTATCACTCTGTTAGTAGTTCAAGTGGAAACCCTTTCAACTTCTAATATCATTATCTACAGATCACTGCACGATATTCTGACAAGAATCAAAACCTAATCACTTCATCCTATATTTAATCTCATTTCTTATAATTTCTACAAGGTTTTGTTTTTTCTCTCTTTTACTTCTTCTCTTTGTCTTGTGCTTTTGTGACTAGAATTATCTTACGGGTCTTGTCTTTTTGCTTCCTAGACCTTCTTATATTTTACTCTTCTATCAATTCTTTATTCTTGTTCCCATTCAATAATCTTTTCACATCATACATTCTAGACTTGTTTTCGGATCTGATTGCAAACCTTCTTTTGTACTTTTAGAATCCATTTTTTTGCTATTGTTCCCAGCTTATTTCCATAACAATTTAGGTTAGCAGCTTCTTTGATTGCATCACCTTTTATTAATCCTGCGCAAAAGTTAAGAGTGCTTGAATTAGTTGCGAAGCTAATTTTATTAATCTGAAGGCTTATTTATCTAATTCATCTTTTTCTCTTCTATTGTCAACTGCTAGTTGTACTATTTTTTTATCTGCTTCTCTCTTACATTCTTGATACAACTTGTCAAATTCTTTAAGGAAAGTCTCAAATCCTTTTTGCCATACCACTAGGATTTCAATATTATGACCAGTGTATTCTAATAAGTGTTCTATTGTCTCTTGATGTTGATTGCATATTATACTGTACATCTTGCTTATTTGTATAGGTCTGGTCTTCTTATTACTAGCTTGCTTAAGATAGATAGTTCATAATTGATCAATTTAACTAGGAAACTTTTTCTCTGTGAGCTTTTGAAAGAGTATCCCATGTATTTTTATTATTTAAGCTATTCCATATTAGATCCTATAAGTAGGTTTGATACTTGTGAACTTGACAATGCCATTTTGTCTTTGTTCCATGTTACTGTATTTATGATAGAACCATTGATCTTTTATTAATTTGCTTGATAAACTGTCATATTGGACTATCTATCACTTCTTCTTGCCATATAGTTTCTATAGGTATCTTGCTTAATTTAAGACTCTTCTATTTTATTGTTAATAGCTTTAATGTCTCTTTATCCAGTTGGTCTGCTTCTTCATTCCATGGATCATTAGAGTGGGCTTTAACCTTGGTTAAAGTTAGTTTGATATGCTTTTTCTTTACAAGATCTAGCATTTGTGCCCATAATGATCAATTCTTTTCTTTTAGCCATCTTTATGTGTCATCTTTGGATCTTCTTTCTCTAGTTTTTTCTATTTAGAGATGTAGACTTGATTATTTATGAAGATTTCAACAGTACTGTCTATCAGAGCTACTAAAACTATTGTAATCAGTACTACTAATGATGGATTCCTAAAGTATTTAGCATATAAAATTTCACAGATCACTTATGTCCTTTTTTGAGGGACAAAATTCATAACTCTTTACTTCAATAGGGACAAAAATCAGGAAATGCTATAAATCAATGATTTGGATAATGAAAAACAATTGTGGGTAGTTTTTTTATAGTTATTAGTTTAAAAATTTTAATGTTTCCTAGTGAAGAACATTTGACTTATGTCCCTGCCTCTTCCTTTAGAGACTCAACTTTAAGTACTACCAGTTCTACCCTTGTGGATGAGTGCCAGTTTTTGACTCCTGTCTGAAATTTATTTTCTTTTCAGCTCCTTCTGTTTATATCCATGCTGCATCCATTTTTGTATTCTTATTTTTATAATCAATTAAGGATTCGTCAGAGTAAAAAGTTAATTTCTCCTATAATCTTTGATTGCGCTAGAGAATTTCAAATAGGTAATCTTGATATATTCCTTGCTTAACATTGTTTCTGAGTATTTCTTGTTCCCAATCTTCTATTAATACTTGTTCCATTTTTTCAATTTGATCATTTGTCAAATCTTGGGTTTTTGAGACTATACTCTTGATAATTATACTATCTAGTTTCAATAAGGAACAAGGAACTTTTAGTGATTGTGCTTACTAGTATTTTTTTGATGGTTTAAGAATGGTATAGTATAAATCAAATCTGATTCTATTTCTATGTTACATTTATTTCTATTTTTATTGTTTAGTGAGCATCCTGCGCATTTGGTAAGAACTATTTCTAGACCATTTTCTGTTTCCTGATAGTTGAAATGATAAATTATCACAGTTCCTTGACTATTCTCTTGAATCAGTTTTCTCCATAATATTTGTTGATTATCTTTCTGGACAACTATTCAGGTTTTCTTTCATTTATCTCTGCCAGATTCAAGTTTAGTGCATTTTGATAGCCACTTTTCTTCCTATTACTTTTTCCAAAGTGTTGTGAGATCTTCTATACTTTTTTTGATTATGGTTTTTTGTAGAATATCATATCATTCTGGAATAGGGCCTTTGCTAGTATACTGGATAAGTTGAATTATTCTTCACTTTCTGAACTTTGTGAAGTTTTAATTTAACAGCTGGTCTATATATATTAACCTGTTATTTTGCAAAGATGATATTGTTTTTCTATATTCTTCTATTGTTAGATATTCTTGAATTGGACTATTGTCTTTGATCCATTTGAAAATATCATTTCACTTCCAGCTCTGGAAAGTTAGTCCCAAGTTTTTAGTTAACTTTAGAACTTGCAATGTGAAATTTCTTTTATTATTGAGATGATTTAGGAATTTACATGAAAGAAGATTGTGAAGCTCCTAGTGCTTAATCTGCATTTGTTTCAACCTAATAATTGTAGTAAGCCTTGTTGGGCCCTAATTCTTTATTTTATTACAGAGTCTGATTATTTGACTTTTTTTTTGGAATATCCATATACTTTTAAGATTGCGTATCTTTGGATGGTAAATTACATTATTGGGGATAAATTTACATAAGACTGCTTTATTCTTGAAGAGCTTATGATATGCTGCTGTCAAGTTATTGCATATTTTTCAGAACAATATGCTATGCTGCATTCTAAACTCTATTCTTGGAATTAATATTCTATTTAGTATATAAAGGGCTTGCTTATTGATCAATTTTTTGTTTTTGAAAACTCTCATAACAGTATTGATTTTTTTAAGACCCTTTCTTTAAGTTTGATTGCAATTTTTTGGTTACCTATCCATATTTCCAGGAATCTTGCTTGCTCTCTTCTATCTAACACTCTAACTACTTCTTTGTTGATTCCTATATAAACTTTTTCTGAATAGTAGTTAGAATTATTTATAGTAACCAAAACCAAAATGTTACTGTTGATCTGAGAGTCATTTGCTTTGTAAAAGATCTTTGTTGTTTCTAGAATCTTTTCTATATTATTTTTGGATCTTGCTATCCATGTGATATCATCTATAAAAGCTATGGTTGTATATCTTGATTCTAGCTTTTTAGTGATGGTATTATTTAGATCAAGGTTCTATAAGACTTCCATTTTGTATTCCTGTTCTATATCTTCTTGAATTTTGTATAGCAAAGGATCATAGAAAATTCTTCACATCAGTGGTGAGATGATTTCTCCTTAATCTATTTCATCTCCTACCCTTATTGGTTCTGTGAGATCATTTTCAAATATTACTTTGAACTCCCTATTTTGGAACAAGTTTATCATGATCTTTATAAAACTTTGGATGCTTTAATACTTTCTATTGCTTTGGTTAGCATTTCCAGGCTAATGGTATTATATGTCTTGGCTATGTTTTGAAAGAGTATTCACTGTTCTTTTTTATTTTCTCTTGCATTTTCGCAAATGTTATTAAGAATTTGAATGGTTTTACTGTACTCTCTCTTGACAAACATATATAGTTAGGACCTCTAAAAATGTTATTAATCTTGCAAATATTTCCTATTCTGGTGATTAGAATTTTAGTAAAGCATTTTCTGATAATTTCTAGTAGTACGATTGGTCTTGTATTTGCTAGTTCAATCCCCATAGTTTCAGTTTAGCTATTGAGTATATGTAACTTTGTTTCTAATATATAGGTGTAACTTTCTATCTTAGGAAGGTATTCAGCATCTTTCGCAGATATTCTTTTTCTTCTTGATTCAATTTATTTAGCATTTCATAACAATTTGGGATTTTTCTAGGCTTTGTTATTTGAAAGCATATAGAAAGTTTCTTTCAATTCTTTATGTGTAATTAGTTCTAGAAAATTGTCATACCATACATCTTGAATGTACTGCTTGGGATTATATTTCTTTTTTCACTCTTTGATAAGATTGATAAAATTAATGTCTCACTTTTTGAAGGCCTCTTGGTGGTATTTTCTTATTTCTTTTTCAATTTCTTTTTTGTTTATCATTATATATTCCATACCATCTTGCTTGACTTTGATCGGATCAAATACTATTTTGCTTCTTTCTTTATTTGTTAGTGAGTTTACTATCTTCTTTTGATTGTGTTTGAGATTATCATATCTTTGTTCTAAAGCTGATTTGATCTCTTTTTTTACTTTTTTGGCTTTAAGTTTTGACTTATAAACTTGGGTCCTTCTATTGCATCTTGAATATCTTTTTTCAAAGGTATCCAGGAAACATTGAAGATGCTATATTGGATGCAATAGTTTTCTATTTGATGATATAGATCATGGATAACATTATGTTTTTCAATAGCTATACTGAATTTCTATACCTTTGTTATTTCTTTTGATGTCTCCACTTTCTTAAAGACTGTTTTAATTGAAGAGCTCTTCTATACTGCATAAATTCTGAACTATATTTATATCATTTCTCCTTATTTGATACCAGTTTTTTGGTTTCTAATTTGTTAAAAACTACTCTATAAATTAGATCTTCAAAGGTTTTCCAGATTTTATTTGCTAGTAGTTTTCTTTTATCTTTATCAGGTTTCTCATTGAGCATAGGCTTCAAGGAAGTTTTGTGTTTATGGTTCAGGTTTTCTCGAAAGGTTTGCCATTGTTTGGGGAATGTTCCTTTTAGATCAATTCTTCATATTTTAGATGTTGTGCAATGTTTAATGGTCTTGTTTCTTGTGAATAGATTATCATTATGCAAAGTTATCAAAAGCATAGTATGATCACTTCCAGTAGTTTCTTTCATGTCTTGATTGTTGAATTGTAGAATTGTGTATTTCACCAAGCTTTGTGACATCCAAATAAAATCTATTCTACTCTGCTTGTAGCATCTTGCCTTGTAGGAGTTTTGTCTTTTTCTTTCCATATTGCCTGTATATCTAAAAAACTTTATTCAACAAGAAAGTTAAATAGAGAAATTTCAAGTTATCATGAGAGTCTGAACCATACCCTGGATGAGGATGATCTATCCTCTGATGGGTTATATGCTGCATTAAAGTTATCTATTAAAATTGTATGAAAGCCTTGCCCATGTTTTCCTCTAATATAGCTTATTAAATTGTCTTGTACTTTCTTGCATCT
>CAJVPT010006574.1:0-10906 GCA_910592055.1 Acaulospora colombiana
AAACTTGACTGCAAGTGACCAAAAAGTCAAGCAACTCCCTTTTTACCAATAACAAAAAAGTTCTGAAAGAAAGAAGAACTAATATATAGTCGTCTCACATTGTAGAGAAACAATACAGAGTGTTGTTTGTGTCAAGAGACTCCTCTCCCACTCTCTTTGTCATTGTTTGTACTCTAATAGTGCTTGTTTCAGGATTTTTCGAGGGAATTTGCCTACCTCAGTTTGACCCTGAATTTTGAGTAGCACAAAGTTTCTTACATCGTGATTGGACAGAAAATTTTACATTAGTAAAAAATGTAAACAAGCTCCTATTGATCATCTCACGTGTCTAAATGCATTCCCTCAGTATCTATAAAAATCTGGCATTCACTATAAGTCATTTATCTGTGGTGTGGGTGGATACAGGACATGAACACCTATGACGTCATCAGCTACATGAAAAGAATAGTACTGAATTAAGACATACTGGATAAAAAACAACTGCTTCCCACTTCTCCTCTCCTACTTCAGTGAACCAAACCAGAAGAAAATGATCTTATGAAATAAAATCCTTTTGAAAGAGTTTTGGATACCTATTATTTCTTCTTTGAAAACATATCTGTCACCTTGTTAAACAATAAAGTACCTCTTCATGTACAGTACTAGTCAACCCTTTTTTTATAAAATTTTTGATTAAGCACTAGTGGAGATTAAGGCTCCATATGAGGATCCCCAACATCAGTAATAATGAGTATCTCAGGTGAATCCTTGGTACATTAGCTCCCTTTTTTAGAAAAGCAATAAGCCGCCCGGTAGATCAAGGCCTATACAGTGATTCTAGAGAGTGCATACATGTAGAATAGAAAAGTAATATAGTCTGTATATCATTCTTCTTATTATTTTTTGCATTTTGTTGTTGTAAATAGTTATCTAAACTAGATGGTCATATAATTATCTTATCCTGATTGGGTGAGATATAAATAGTTAGTCCTTTATATTATTTGTTGATCTGTAAATCCTTAGACAGTATGGGTAATTATTCATTCCGGTTGTTTCTAGATTATCTACTTACCTTAATAAAATACATAGCACATGAGTGCAAGGATGAATTGGCATCTTAAAAAAAAATATAATCAGGAAACAATATTTAATATTAAATAAGTATTATTATTATTATTATTATTATTTTATTCTCTATCAGGCTAATTATATATGCTTTATTAAATATTAGTATACTATATATATGAGATAAATCACTAAAGCTAAATCTCTAATTAACTTACTTATCTTGATTATTATTACTCTAAGTGCAACTTTGAAAGTAATTTATTGCTTCATTAGTAGCTTAGATAAAAATCCTTTCAACTACTAATTTCATTGTCTACAGATCATTACTACAAATCTTTCTTATGAGTTCTAACAAAAGTTAAAACTCTAACCTTCTTTTTCCATATTTTACTTCTTCTAGAAAGGTTTATTTCAGACCTTCATTTTAAGTTTTTTTTCTTCCTATAAGAACCTTTTTATAATTGTAGTCTTGTTATTCTGACTTAAAGGATTGAATAATCTTTTTATTTTGTTTTCTCTATATATTTCTTGTGCTTATTCCTATTTGATAATTCTTGAGCACCTTTTATTTCAAATTTTCTTTAGAAATTGATTGCAAAACTTATTCTGTATCTTCATTATCTACTTTTAAGCTTCTTTATCTATTCTTTTTTGGTAACATTTTAGGTTTGACATTTTCAATATCTAATCACTTTGTATTAGTTTCATATAGAAGTTTAGCATATTCTGGTCTGTTTCTACAGTCTCCTCTATAAGTCTAGCTATATATTTGTCCAATTCTTCAAATTCTATTCTGTTTTTAACTAGAAGCCTTATTTCTTTCTCTTTTATCTCTTTTCTTTTCTCATGCTAAAGTTTTCAAAAATCTTTTAGTATACTTTCAATTTCTTTATTTTATATTTTTTACAATTGGATTTTATATACTGGATATTCTAGTAAGTGTTCTATTGTTTCTGCTTGCTGTTTATATGCTATATACTTTACTTGTTTATATATATCTAGTCTTCTTATAGTCAGTTTGAAAAGCATTGACAACTCTTTATTGGTTAATTTAATAAGAAAGCTTTTTTCTTTAGAATCTTTAAAGATGGTGTCCCAAGTGTATTCATTCTTCATCCTTTTTCATATCAAATTCCATATTGATCTCAAATTTGTTAGTTCTATTTGTTCAAAATTCTGTTTTGTTTTGTTTATTGATAAGCTATAACATTGCTATTTATGTTTTTAATAAATTGTCTTATGAGATTATTTAAAATAATTTTATGCATTTGATTTTAATAATGATTTTGAATGAAGTAAGGTTTTTCCATTTGATTATAAGAAGCATTAAGGCTTTTTTTGCTAGAGTATCTGTTTTTTCATTATATAGATTATTAAAGTGTACTTTGATCTTAATTAGTTTTAGATCTAGTTCTTTTTTTTAATAATATTCAATATTCTTGTCTATAGAAACTAATTCTTTTCTTTCAATCATTTTTTGTAAATCTTCTGAGATCTTCTTTTTTTATTATTTTTCACTTGACAATATAGGCTTGACTGTCAGTAAAATTTTGATCTTATTATTTGTTAAAACAACTAATAGTATTGTGACTATTACTATGAGTTTTGCTCTAGTAGATGATGACCAATCACCTACTTCTATTTGGAACTTACTTTTTTTTATCCTCTCTTTTTACTTGCATCCATGCTACTCCCATCTTTATTTTTTTATTTTTATGATAATAAAAGATTTATTAGAGTAAAAAATCAATATTTCTTTGTACTGTTAATTACATTGAAGTATTTTAATTAAATGGTTCTAATATATTTTTTTTTATATACTTTTGATAATCTGCTCTTCCCAATCTTCTATATTTATTTGACTTACTTTACTATTCAGATTGAGTTTGTAATTATCTTGAATTGTTTTTTCTATTGTTCTTTCTAAAACTATTTTGGGACTTAAAATATTTAATTACTGGATTCTTTTCATGAATTTTCTTATGTTTAGATAGAAAACTTTATATATTCTATTCTTTTTTGTCACTATTATACATTGACTCTTCACATTTCTATCTTC
This sequence comes from Acaulospora colombiana, assembly GCA_910592055.1. Taxonomy (NCBI): domain Eukaryota; kingdom Fungi; phylum Glomeromycota; class Glomeromycetes; order Diversisporales; family Acaulosporaceae; genus Acaulospora; species Acaulospora colombiana. The sequence continues at coordinate 3,107 of CAJVPT010006574.1, forward strand.
TGTATATTCTAAATATTTTATAAAGCTAGTCTTCTGATTATTTGAAAACTTAGTACACTTGAAATATTCTATTTATATTACTTTCTTAGTATTTTCTAATTTTAGCTTTTTCTATATTATTTTCTAATATCTATCACTTGTTACTATTCAAAGTATTTGTTTTCTATCATGATTTGGATTTATCTTTGTAATTATGGATTCCCATTTTGATCAGTTTTCTTTTCAAAATTTTGTGAACTGTTCTGATCTTCTTTTTGATATACTCCTTTCTATCACTAGATACTATTCTGAAATAAACTCTTTATTAATCTTTTAAATTAGTTGAATCATTTATCATCTTTTTAGTTCTTTAGTTTCATAGATGATCAACTAATCCATATATATCAGCTTATTGTTTTTAAGTAATAATATAGTTTTCATATATTTATCTGATATAAGGTACTTTTTAATTGGGTAGTTATCTTTGTTCTATTCGAAAATATCTTACTATTTTTAGCTTTGAAACTATATCTCTATATCTTTAATTAGTTTTATTTTTTTAAGTGCAAAATTACTTTTACCTGACATATAATCTAATAACTCATAGATAAGTAGATTGAGTGGTTCCCAATATTTAACTTGTATTTGTTTGATTCTGATGATTTTTGTAAGTCCTGTTGATCCTAAGTCATTAATTCTATTACATAATCTTGTTATTTGACTTTCCTTTTATAGAATTCAAATACTTTTTAAGTTATAGATATTTGGATGATATACTATGCTATAAGTATGGATCTGCACAAATTATTTTTGTTTTTAAGAGCTTTCTATATATTATAATTAGAGCTTGCACATTTTTCAGGATAGCATGCTATATTGCATATGGAATTCTATCTTTGATATCAAAATCCTGTTTAAAATATAGAGCATTTGTTTATTGATCAATCTTTTATTCTTAAGGACTCATATAATTGTATTGATATCTTTGAATATTTATTCTTTTAACTCAATTGCTGTCTTTTAATTATTAGTTCAGATCTTCAGGAATCTTGTATATTCAGTCTATCAAGCTTTCTAACTGTTTTGCTATTAATTTCTACTTTAACTTCATTGAATAATAATTAAGATTATTAATAGTAATTGATACTAATTTGTTACTATTAATTTGAGAGTCATTGGCTCTATAGAAGATTCATGCTTCTTTTAAAATCTTTTTTATGTCTTCTTTGAATCTTGCTACATATGTAATATTATTTATAAAGATGATGACTTTATATCTAGATTTCAATTTTTTGTTGATTCCTTCTTATTTAGACTTGAATTCCAGATAATTAATATTTTATATCTCTTTGTTTCATCATTTTGAATTTTACATAACAAAGGATCATAAAAAATTCTTCATATTGGAGGTGAAATAGTTTTTTCTTAGTCAATCCTATCTCCAAATATTATTAATCTTGTAAGCTCATTTTCAATTATAATTCTAAATTCTTTATTCTGAAACAGGTCTATTATAATCTTAATAAACTCTTCTAGAAGTTTAATTTTTTTATAACCCTTGTTAACATGTCCAAGCTGATTGTATTATAGGTCTTGACTGTATCTTGAAAGAGTATTTCCAACTTTTTCTTATTTTCTTTTGCATTTTCATAGATATGTTAAAAATTTAAATTGGTTCTATAATACTTTCTTTCAATAGCTCTACAAAATTAGAATCTCTTAAAATATTGTTAAGTTTGCAGATATTTTTAATCTATTTGTAAAACATTTCTTTATAACTTCTAGTAATACAATAAATCTTATATTTAAGAGATTATATTTCTATAGCTTCGATTTTACTATTGGATAGATATAACTTTGTTTCTAACTAATAAGTATTATTTTCCATTTTAGAAAAATGGTTAATATTTTTCTTAAATATTTTTTTCTATTATGGTCTAGCCTTTTTAACATTTTATGGCTGATTTGCAATTTTAACTTTTTCCTCAATTTCTTTTTTTTTGATTATGATATGTTCAAATATTATTTTTTTAACTTTGATTCTATCTAAAACTATTTTGATATACTTTTTTCTATTGGTGTGTTTACTATTTTTTTTTTGGTCATTTCACAAGTTCTTATATCATTATTTTAAGACTATTTTGATTATATATCTAACCTTTTTTACTTTAAGATTCTGGCAAATAAATTTAAGGTCTTTTATTACATCTTATATATTCTTTTTAAATAGTGTCTATTAGATATTTAGGATATTATATTGGATATAACAGTTTTCAATCTGGTAATTGAGACTGTGAACTCTATTATATTTTCTATAGTTGTATTAAGAATCTGTAGCTTATCTGAGTTATTAAAAGACTCTGCTTTTTTGAAAAGTATTATTAATTATAATGCTCTTTTGTATTTAATGAACTTTAAATTATATCTATAGTGCTTATTTCTTGAGATAGATATATTTTTGGTTGCAAGCTTATTGAAAGTTGCTTTGCTAACTAGCTTTTCAAATGTTTTTCATATTTTGTTTACTTGAACTTCCCTCATATTTTCTTCTGGTTCTTCTTATAATAGAAGATCTAATATTATTTTGAACTTATAGTTCAAATTGTTATCAAATACCTGCTATTGATCTATTGTTGACCCTTTTTTATCTATTATTTTCTTTCCTTTGATAGACAATTTGTTTAACATGTTTCTGATAAAAAGATTTGTACTATATAGTGTTATTATTAATATTATATAGCTACTATTTGTAATTTCTTTATGCTTTGATTGTCAAATGATAGAATTGAATATCTTGTTAAATCTTGTGATATCTATATATAGTTAATTTAGTTACTACATGTTATATCTCATCTTGTTAGGATTTTATTTTTATCTTCTTATACTACCTATATATCTAAGAAGTCTTATTTATTGAAAAAATTGAATAAAGAGATTTCTGAATATCATAAGGGTCTGAATTTTGCTTTTAAAGATAATGTTTTATTTTCTGCTAGATTGTATTGTCATGGGCTAACCTGACAAGTTCATTGCTAATCCATAATGCATCGCATAACCCAAACATCTCACAAATACTCACAAAGAAGAAAATATCTCCTATAAAGAATACTTAGGGAAGTTAGAGCATAATAATTGACTTGACCAAAAGTAAGTGTCTCTTTATTGTATTCTGTTTCTTTGGTATATCACTAACTCCTTTCCTAGAGAATAAATATTTTGATATATAGTGTGAGTCATAATTATTTGGAATTTAATTGCCTGTGATCTATATATATAGTAGGTAAGTAACCAAATTTAGATAGAAACAAGCCACCAAAATTTACATGCAAGAAAGTGGATTTTCAATAAACATACTTGTGGATTCTTGGTCCCTTACCTCTTCTCTCATAGCATAGATCAAAGTTAGAATGACTGTCACCTCTCTAAAAAACCAGCGTCAATTAATATTATCTTTTTGGGAAAAGGGTGAGTATGATGCAAAAAAAATACATGCCATAATGAAGATACCAACCTTAACAATATACTATAATATCAAAAAGCTGAAAAATACTAGAAACGTAACCCACCTAAAAGGAACTGGTCGTTCGTGTACATTTTCGAACGAAATATCACAAAAAATCAGGTGCTATGTGGAAAAAACACCTTCAATATCTACGAGGACTATAGTGGTGAAATTAAATGGAGCGGTATCTCAGTCAACCGTTGTGCAAATTTTAAAGGCCCTCGGTTATAAAAATGACGTCCCTAGATCAGCACCAATGCTTACCAAGGCACAAAGAGTGAAGCGGTTGGAGTGGGCCAAAAAACACCTAAATGATAATTGGAACAAGACTTTTTTTACTGACGAAACTGCATTTCAGCTTTTTCGCAACACTGTCGGGCTGTGGTATAAAGGGGAAAGACCGATTCATAGGATTCCTAAAAATAAAAAAAAATTTTGGCATGGAGAGGGTTTTTTAAGGGAGGTAAAGTCAAACTATTCTATTTTACAGAAACAATGAATGCTGAATTCTATGTTAACATACTAAAAAAAAAAATGCCAGAGATCAAAAGTTTGATAGAGAAAGGGTGGCGGCTACAACAAGACAACAACCCCAAACATACGAGCCTTTTAGCGAAATCATACCTTGAATTACATGTTCCTAAAGTTCTCGAGTAGCCATCCAATAGTCTGGATTTAAATCCGATCGAAAAATAGTAAAAACAAATGTGGAGAAAAAAATGCCGCAAAATTTAGACGAATTAGAATCATTTATGAATCAAGAATGGGAAGCAATTCCGAAAACTACACTAATTAATACGGTTAAATCTATGTGAAACAGGTGTAAACTCATAATAGAGAAAAATGGTGACCATATTGATTATGAAATTTTTTTAAAAAAAATTTGTAGATTCTTACCTTTTAAATAAGGGGTTGATAGTTGCGATTGATGCAATGACTGTAAAGTTTAATAATAATAAACTTTTCCAAAAAATTATGACTTACACTGTAATAAATCAAAAAGAAAAATTACAACAAGTTTTTTATATTTTTTCAAAGAAGCAACTGATGATAGCAAATCTTTATGCAATTAAAGACCCTTCAAAAAGGAAATAGACATGGAAGTTTAATTAACAATAATAGTAGAAATCCTCTTTAATATCAAAATTAAAATAGGAGAAAAGGCAATAAAAGATTAGGTTGAAATAAAAGAAATCACTGAAAGAATCAAAGGGGATAATATTATAAAGCAGTTCACATATTCCACAAGAAACAAATCAAAATCATCCAACCTAAATCCATTTTATATCAAAAAAGATGATAAATATAAAATGAAAGTATTTATGGCCAAACTTCTAGAAGAATTAAAATATGAATAAATGACATATTATAGCTCACAACTCTTTCCCGTAGATCCCTGACCACCATTTCCAAAGAAGCGTTCCTTCAAAACTTTATGCTTTGAGAGTAATAAAACTTCAAAACTCTCTCTAAAAACAACTGCCCCACTTGATAGTAGTCATATTACACTCTTCTTGTTTACTTTTCCTTTTCACAAACTCCCTACCTAAGAAGTTAATGGCAAGAAAGCTTTTCTAGGAAGAAGAAACAAGACAAAAAAGTACCCTCCCTCTCTTTCCTATGGAGGTCCCAGAGTCTAGAAAGAAGTTTAGGCCAATAACTCCATGCCAGCCAGTAGGCAGATATCAATACCACAGGCAAAAATGGCTTCTCTCTCAGCGTGTAGCAGTTTTCTTGATTTTTCTGAGGAATTTTGCCTACCTTAGCTTGACCCTGAATTTTCTGTTACACCAGATTCTGGATGGATTGATTGGCTGAAGTTTGGGACTGGTTGCTTCATGGTTAGCAGAAATGTAAACAAGGATACATGTAACATGGGACGTGAATGCATTTCCTAAGCTCCATAAGAACCTTAGGTCCATCATAAGTCACCGGCTAGTTGTACAGGTGGATAAACATCACATGGACTGTGATCTCTTCTCTCTCATCAACTCCGAAAATGTCAAGGCTATGGATGGAGTATTTTCTGAGGCAAAGTTGGGTGGATAAGTAGTTGTTAGGCGTCCCTTCATTCCTTCCCCTACTTCATTTTCTTGTAAATATTATCATTGTTTTTTTTAATATACTTTTATCTTTTACTTTTTTGAGAAACTCTATTTTTTCTATTTGAAGAAATGTATCAATATCATAATCATTCTGCTACTGAATTATTTTCTCTTATTTTATTTGTTGCTTCTTGTCCTTGTTTAGAATATTTGTTATAGAAGGATTGGCCAGTCCTTCTTGTTGTTATCCTGAAAATTGATACTTTTAAAAGCAATTTGCATCCTCTTTATCTTTTCTTATTTATTTACTAGGAGTTGTTTTTTTTTCTAGTCTAGATATTCTATCATTCAACTTTTTAAGTTTGCTAAAATAAAGTTTAGAAAGTCCTGTCTATCTTCTGACTCATATTCTATGTCTTTTTTAAAGATGAATTTCTAAAGAAAAAGATAGGAACATAAGTCAAATGTCCTTCACTAGGAAACATTAAAATTTTTAAATTAATAACTATAAAAAAACTACTTAAAATTATTCTTTATTATCCAAATTATTGATTTATAATATTTTCTGACTTTTGTCCCTATTAAAGTGAAGAGCTATGAATTTGTTCTTCAAAAAGGAACATAAGTGATCTGTAAAATTTTATATATAAATACTTTAGGAATCCATTATTAGTCTTCTCTTAATAAAACTTCTGTTATTATTGATTATCTATTGATTCTCTATTGCTTCCTATGGCTGAGCACTTAAATGTCTTGTTTCTCTACCATCTTAATTCATTATTATAAGTTTGTCTTGCATTTTTTTGACCCCTTATTAGTCAATCTTGTTTAGATAGTTTTTGGATTAACTTGTTAAAGCTATCAGTATTATTATAAGAGTTCAACTCTTTTAAACCTATGGATCTCCATTTGAGTTTTTTATTATTTCTAATATCTATTCTTCCTATTCTTATAGCTTGTTGACTAAATTCATATCATTCTCTGATTCAGAAACTTCTGTTTTGTAAAACTGCTTTTTTAAGGCTTTTATTTCTTTTGTAAAATGTTTCTTAATATTTCATGTGAGTTTGTGTCTATAGATAAAAATATGTTGCTTCAATATCCTTGTTAGATCTTGAACTGATGCAAAATATATTATTGTGTATTCTCTTCTTTTAAGTATATAAGGGTTTCTAGATAAATAGCATGCCTTTGTTTTAGTATATTTGATTGCTTGTGCAACCAAACTAGTCCTGATATTGTGTGTTCCATATAATCTCAAGAACTGTGAGTTTTACTATTGTATAATATTATTAATCTCATTATTATCTAACTTATGTTGAGTAAAGATAATAAAAAATTTTTTAATTGTTTCTTAATTGGTATAGATTATCCACTCTTCTTCCATATTATTATATTGCTAGTATAATATTATTTGAGCTTTAATTTTTCTTTATGATCTCAAATAATTGTATATATGAATATTTGTTGTCTTTCCATATCTTTAAAAGGTAAATTTGATCTCATATTTTGAGTGACTTTGATTAATATCAATAAGAGTTACTACTAAGAATCTTATGTTCTTCTTTTTCTTCTGTTAAAAAATTTTCTTATATATAGAATATAAAATATTTGTCCATTTTTTTGTCTCTAAAAGTATGACTGTAAAGTTTTCTTCCTCTTTTTTGTTAATTTTTTCTAGATACTGCAAAATATCTTCTTTTTTTTTATAACAGAAAGTTGTTTAGGCATTGTCATTTAGGAACTCTTTTTTGAAAGACTTTGAGTCTTTTGATAGTCCTAATATGTTTTGAAAATATGTCATTTATTTATTATTATTAAAACTGGCTCATCCCATGCCTTCTTCGGTACTTTATTAATGAAAGATCATATTTAGCAACAATCGGGATGAATACTTTCCCATACTGTTTAAGGATTTACAGATCACTAGAGAGAAATAGAACAGGAAGCTATCTATTTTTATGACTCGATCTATGTCTAACCCAACCAGGATAAAAAAAATACATGACCGCCTAGTGTAAATACTTTTCTTTCAAAAACAAAGTGGGGAACAAACGAGATACACAAGCTGTGCATTGCTCACACATCCCCATATTCAGGAATCGATACTATCTAGAGTACACTAATATACCCACCGATTGGCTTGTTACCACCCACTGTGGGGTCTAACATACCAGGACTCGTACAAGAGTCCCAACACCATCCGATGTTGGAGGTCTCTTGTACTAGTCTTGCGACTAGTTAGTGTTAAAAATAAAATTAAAATGGAGGGAG
>CAJVPT010006575.1:0-10904 GCA_910592055.1 Acaulospora colombiana
AAATCATTTAAAATGTACAGTATACAAACATTTAATAAAGCACACATACCTAGCCTGACCTAGGGTTAAAAAAAAAATAAAATAAAATAAACAATTATATAAATAGTCTTTACAAGATTAACTACCAAGTAAATTAACTAATGCCTATTGCTTAAGTAGATCCTTACAAACTCTAAAAACTTATATAGAGAAAAAGAAAAATGGTAGATATTATCTAATTATTACTTTACTATCGACAGGTAAGGATGATTACTAGAGTAAAATGGTAGTATATGTAGTGATATACTGTAATTAAAGGATTCAGATTTTTGTTGTACTAATTATTTACTCTCTGATCAACATAAATGAAAGTCTAGATCCTTAGTAAGTAGAATCCTACTTTTGATGCTGTTGACTGAAGTTTTCATAATTACACCTCTTCTTTATTCAAATGACTTTGTAAGTAACTAGTGATTATAGAGAGGTGTATTTAGAACTTTAAAAATATAACTACTTTTGCCACAGATTTACCTCTCAATCGTAAGTGATTTTGCTTTGATCTTTTTTATAAGTTAAACCCACTAACTTGATCAGAGCAAAGGCTTGATATACCATAGGATTGATGGAATAGTTCAATAGAAAAAGAAGTGGGAAACCTAGGAAAAAAACCTTGAAAAAGGGAAAAGCTATCTGTTGATAGGAATAATATAAAATGAGGAGGTAAAGATAAATAGGAAAAAAAGAATAGGTGAAGGAAGTTTAAATAGTTGGAAAAAACTAAGGAGGATAAAGATATTTTGTCTATAATAACTCAGGTATATACAAAGCCTTACTTCAGGAGTGTTCCACTCTTTAAGAATAGTTCCCTTTGTCTCAAACATTTGCCATGTGTAAAGTGCAAGTCTACTTATGCTTTCCTAGATGTAATATCTTTCATATATTAACAAGTCAAATAACAGAGCCTTATATGGTATTAACACATCTCAGACTTTACCTGTTGTATAGTTGTTGATCTCACATGGAGTAAAAAAGGGGGAAAGAGAAAAAGAAAACCTCTTAAAAAGGAAATTTTCATGAAGTAGAAGGAATTAGGAAAGAGTTTTTATAATTTTAATAATTAAGATTATTATTACTTTAATTTTTAATAAAATTTATTTAATATTTCAAAATTATTATATTAATTATTTTATAAAAATAATTATATTTAATAAAATTTATTTATTTATTTATTTTAAAAATCTTCTATCTAAATTAGATATATATGTTTTATTAAATATTTATATACTTTTTATTGAAAAATATATTATTAAGGCTAAATTTCTACTTATGTAACTTATTAATCTATATTTTAAAATTTATCAAAACTTTAAGTATAACTTTAGGAATAATTTATTACTCTATTAGTAATTCAGATAAAAACTCTTTTAACTACTAACTTATTATCTGCAAATCACTACTGCAAATTACTCTATAATGTTCTAATAGAGCTTAAAACCCAACTATTACATTTTATACTTTATTCTTTTTGTTAGAATTTCTTGAAAACTTTTATCTTCTTAAATAATAGTTTTTTTTTTTTTTGAGAAAATAGTTTTTTGACTTAAAGAATATAGAAATTTTTTTATCTTATATATTTTACTGATATCTTGTATTTGTTTCTATTTAATTATCTTTTTGAACTTAGTTATAAACTTTTTTTTATATTTTTATTATTTATTTTTATATTTTTTTCTTATATTTTTTATAGTATTTTAGATCTAATATTTCTAGAATAAAATTATTCTTATAAGATTGATACAAAAACTTAGAGTATCTTGATTGGGTTTAAAAGTTTGTTTTACTAGTTTAGAAATTTATTTTTAAGCTTTCTGGTTCTTTTCGATTACTAATGATTAATCTAATACATTTTTCTTTGGCATCTCTTTTTTTTTTATAAGAGCTCTTTGAAATTTTTAATAATCCTATTTACTTCTTTATTTCAGGTTTTTATTTATCTTTGTAAACTAAGCACTATAGCAAGTGTTCTATAATATTTTCTTATTAGCTATACACAATATATTTTACTTGGTTGTTTATATAGATTAAGTTTTTTTATAGTCAATTTACTTGATAAAAAAGTTTTTTTGTTAGGATTTTTTGAAAAATATATTTTATATATACAGTATCTATATTTTTTATTCTTTTTATATTAGATTCCATATATGAACTTGATATTCTGAAATTTGATAGCTTCATTTTTTTTTATTCTGTTTTGCTATATCATTGATAGTATGATTAAATTTATATTTGACCAGTATATTCAAGTATAATCGCTTTTAAAAGAATAATTTTCAAAGAAATAATTCAAGAAATGATTTATAATAATAAAGAAAAAAGTAAAAATAGGTTTATCAAGAATTCTTTAAACAATATTATACAATATTTTACAAGAAATAAAGTTTTTTTAAAATCTAAGTTAATTAATAAATTAAGAAAATTAGAACAAATTCTTTAATCCTAAAATCAAAAGAAGATATTCAATCTTTTAAAAAAAAAAGTAAAGTTATTTTCTATAAACTTATTTTACTTTTGAACAAATTATGATTGCTTATATGCTTATAATAATATACTATATCATTAGGTCACTTGAGTCTCCTAGATCTTTTGAATTGTTTGATCTATAATAAATTATATTATATGTTATATTTGATAAAGTGATCTATATCAATTAAGTATTAATAAGAATATTAAAGAATATTAAAAAAATAATTATAAATAAATAGATAAAATAAAAATAAAATAAAGATTATAACTAAAAATAACTATTTTTTTTTTTTGATGGGCTCATGCCTAATTTTATTGAATCCCAAATTACAAGTTTACATTGTGCAAAGTGTGAATACATGGATATATATTTGAGAAAGATAATGATAATGATAAACTAAAATTATTCTAAAGCTATTTCGAGGCTTATTGCCCTTTCTTTTTTTAAAGAAAAACCAGTATCCCTAGAGCATACTGATGTCATAAATGAAAATAAAGAAAATAAAAGAAAAAATTGGACAGTCATATAAAATATATCGGTCTTGTTTCTTGGCACATGCCTGTTTTGTTCAAATTCTCCTTATGGAAGGTCTGGGGGAAAACTTCTACTAAGTCTTTTATGGAAATAAGGTAAAGGTCAAAAAGAAGACTGTACAGTTTTAAGGCTCATGGGAAGTGGGTAGCCAAGAAAGCCCAGGTGATATATTGGTGTCCATATGATCGACTTGAAAGTCTTCCAGTATATCATCAATTAAACCTATTCCTATCTAAATATGGATATACTTATCCATATATGTATCTTATTTCAAATTTAATTCCTTATATGAAGGATAGCACCTAGCCTTGTGATCGACATACTCTGCTAGTGGTCGTTGGTACTAATAATCAATGAGGGTCTTCTAGACATTCCAGCCAGCTCGCATGTCACTACTGACATTTTTGGACTTGAGTTTTGATTGATATAATAGTATTAACCTTCCAGTCTTCCAGCTCAAGATTTTTTGAAGATAGGATGAAAACTTTTTGGATTACTTTGTGCATAAGCTTTACCACTGAGTATCCTTAATGGCTCCATACTTTCTCTGATTTAGACTTTCCGAGCAGTAGAGGTTGAAACCTATCTGATATACAATTAGGATGTAGGTGGCTCTGACTTGAAAAAAAATTAATCGAGTGTCTTGTGACCTTTACCATGGTCAGACGGACTCTTTCTGTGTATCTAATGATATGTCAGTGCCATGTTCTATATCTATCTGCACCAGACAAAATGACTTATAATGGATCTCAGGTTCTTATGAAGCTGAAGAAATGCATTCAGACATGTGAGGTGGCCAATAGGAGCTTGTTTATCAATCTTGTCCAATGTGTTTTGCATCAACCAATCAGAGTTGGTGAGATCTGTGCTACTCAAAATTTTAGAATCAAGCTGGGGTAGGCAAAATTCCCCAAAAAGCTGTGAAAAAAATAGTTCTGAAAGGCCATAACACCAATCAAAGGGTGAAAAATTGAGTCCTTTGACTGGTTTTAACCTTTGTTATCTCCACTATAATTAAGAGATGAAAAGTACTTCACTGTTGGTCCTTTTTCTTTTAGGAACTTTTTTGTCATAGGTAGTAAAGGTGGGAGCTGAACTTTGTAAGCCACAAGAGTTCAGTTTGTTCAAAGGAGATTATAAACAAAAGGAAAGGGATGGTGAGGGAGTTCTAAGAGAACTTTTTGAATTGATTTAAAGAAAGTAGAAAGACTTTATTAGTATAGAAGTATTAAAACTTCTTGCAAACATCTTTTTTGTGTATGGTCAGAGAATCAGCAGAAAGAGGTGATGTTTATTTTGTAAAAATAACTATTAAATATGATTAAAAGTTATTATTATCATAGTAGGCTATTGTTTTGTTATTAATATTCTTAATAAACTATTTAATTAAATTATCTATGATCTTATCACTAGTTGAAAAATATTTATTCAACATAATGTCACTCATGTAACATTCATAAAAAAAAACAAATAATTCAGTATATTAATGACATAAATAAATCATTAATCTATTTCTATCATATAATTTGATATATAATTCAGTATAAATAAATCATTAATTAATTTCTACTATATAATTTGGCATATAATTTAAATTGTCAATCAATTTCTACTATATACTGTAATTTGGCATTATTTGCCATATTTACATCATTTTTACTATATATTTCATTAAATTTTTTCTCAAAAAATCATTAAACATTCGTCAAAATTTTCATATTTGCCAAATTTTTAATTATATATTATATTTATGATTTAAAGAAATTACAGTTAAATATTCATGAGAGTTTTGCCAATTTGAGATTCTATATCTAAATGGAACAAATCAACTAAAAATATTATGAATAGGGATTATGCATTTATATCTAACTGGATAAAATTTAATACTCCACAATTCAACATTTGCATCATTTTCAGATTTGAAATAAAATCTATTTTTTGTTGAATTAACTGGTTTGTACCACTGAATAAAGGCCAAATAATATTCAATAATATTATTCAGAAAGTTTATTGAATGTATAAAGAAAAATTGAACTTGTTTCAGATATACTGTAAATCAACATTTCCATTATGATTCATGAATCTAGCTAATATAAATGAATTTTTAATATTTCATGAGAATATAATAGAATCGAATATTTCACTTCCAATTTGGCATTTACCATATTGATCAGCTTTATTTTTAATAATTATCAAATTTTTATTATCTTTTATAAATGTTTTAAAAAGTCCATAATTTCATAAGATATCTTATAGTATTCAACTAATAGATTTAATATTTCAGCAGATACTTCTAAATTTGATTCTTTTAGATACAAAAATTTATCTGGAAAATATTCAGATTCATTGATTATTGTTTTGTGAATATTATATATATGTATTGTTTAAAAATCGATATAACTTGTCAATTAAAAACTGATCTAATTTAGAAATTGAGCTAATATTTGATCGATTATTTAAAATTTAAAGTTCCTGATTATTAGTATAGGACATAGTTAGATTAATAATTTGATAATAATTCATCAATCTTCACATTAATTTGGATCAATATTTCAGTGACTATTAGACAATGAATATAGATTAAAAATTCATTAGAATTCTACTTCTAAATGTTAAATTTGTTTAAAAATCTATCTAATATACCATTTATTCTCTCAAATGAAAAGCACCAAAATACATACAATGGCCCATAATCACACATACATTCATATAAATATAATGAAAAATGAAGTTTCGAAATAATTTTTTCTTCCCAATATTTTCATTCTATTAGTTTAATTATTGCAACTAATCTTTCATGAATCTCATTTAACGAATTTCATCTTAAAATTTGTTATACTAAAATTTGACAGATCGTAACAAAATTCATTAAAATTTTGTGATCCATATCTGAAATATGTTTCTATAGAACAATAGTTGCATATATTGTGAAAAAATTTCTATACTGATCAATAGTAAAGTCTGAAAATCCTTTGCCACTATTTATTTTTTTCAGAATTTGATTAATATCTGATAGTACTTAAAAATTTTCCATTATTGATTGTATTTCATTTAATGAATTATTCGTCAATATCCCTTTTTCGATCCATATTCATTTAACAAACTATTTACCAATACCTAAGAAAAGACTGTGCATATGATCGATAACTAAATATCAAATTGAATCAATATAAAGTAAGTGAAGAAATTTGGATCATCTGACACGATTCTCACTGACAAACCATTTTTGTGCTACATTTGAGTTACAGCATCTTCATTCAATAGAATCTTGTTTATGTGTTATTAAATCTTTTGGTATAAACTATTCATTTATATCCTCCATATCATCAAAATTATAATGATTATTTTCATAATTGATATTCTTCTTGCAATGATGACATAACACTAGTGTGAAATATATCTACACACTTTTTGTGTAGCAGGAATATCATATGAAATTAAAATTAAGGCCACCCAAATTATTTTTTCCTCTTCATTTTTGGTAATTGAATTGAGCTTTATTTCTTGCCATAGTTGCATTAATTTATCAACAATTGGAGAAAGATAATGGTTTATTTGGTATAAACTTGATTCATTAGAACCTGGTAATATGTCAAGAATTAATATATTTTTGTGTTTAAATTATATTTCATATAGCAAATTTGTGATAGCCATATATATAACTTCAATACTGTGTGCTTTATTATTGAATGGTTAAAACCAGTTGATATTTAGTATCAATTCCAAATACAAATCAGTTGTCTCTTTGCTAAAAAATAATTCTAAGTTTTCATTTTTAAAAGTTTTTCAAATATTAGCATTATAGATATCACATAGAAGTTTGTCAATGCTTGATCGATCTACCCAATATTGAAAATTAAATTTAAAATTCAGATTTTAATACATTTGTAACAATTAATATTGAATAGTAGAATATGGAAAAACTAAATTGGACCAATTAATTACATTTCCATTTAATAATTCTGATTGTATAGATAATGGAGAATTATAAGTTTTTCTTTATTTTATTGCCAAATTGGAAAATTCAATATGAACACATTTCATGATCGATAGCTAATTATTTTTTTAAAAACCAAGAATATCATCCTATCTGTACAATTTGTGGCATCTTTAATATGCCACAAAACTAATAAACTGATCTAATAATTCAAGTTTATTGTTGGTGGTATACAAAGACCCACAAAAGAGCTCAAATTCTTCATCACCAATTTCAATTAATACCAATTTTATAAATTTTAATAGTGTATCTGTTACATTATTCGATAAATTAAATCAAATTTTATAGTTCATAATCTACAACAAAATTCATATAAAATAACTATCCAAAAATTTGCTAGAATTTGGTAAAAATTCATATTTTGATGCTGAATAATCTTCAAATATATTATCTATTTCTTTATTATACATCAACTTCAGATTTATTATTTTCAGAACTTGTATCATTCAATTTCAGATTTTGTTGATTGTTGGTTAACAACATAATTTGACTTGATAAAATATTTCTTGTTCTGTACCAAAATATGAATTCTTCATTTGTCAAATGTTTACCTTTTGTTTTTCAATATTTATATGAAAATTCTGTTTATTAGTCAACAAGTGATCCATTGTATTTACTATAGTTGCAAGTAATTTTTACTTTTTTTGGATTTTTTCTTAAACTTTTGTTATGTAAAGCTAAAATTAAACACTTTCTTGACATTTTAAAAATTGACAAATAATAACATAAAATGGCAAATTTGTGATTGATATATTAAATAGCTTTAAATTGTAATATAATATAAGCATAATATGATGAATAATATATAATATAATAATAATATAGTATAATATTGTATACAGTTCCAAATTATATTAAAACAATATAAATAATTTTATTTAAATATCTCTTTAATTTAATATTTTTTTCTAATACCTAAAATATCTAAACAAAAAAAACCAACTGGATATATTTTTTATAGAGAACAATCACCTTTATCTTCGCAGCCTTCACAATCTTCCCTACCATCACAAACTTCTTTCACATCAATTGTATCAGAAGTGGCAACAGTTTGTTCAGTAACACCTGATGCTGAATTTTCAATTTCTACTATAACTGTCGAATTGCTTAGGAGAAGGCCATTTATTGTATTACCTGAAATATTAGTATTTGAAGTTGCATAAATATCAATATTGGAAGTTGAATTGTCACCCAAAACTCGAATCAATAAAGATATTGAAAAAGGTTAGAATTAAATTATTGCTGAATTATTAAAATTTACTTTTATTAATTAAATAAATTATTTATAAAATAAAGAATTACACACAGGTCGAAATACTAGAGAGAGAAAATGCCAAATTTGTAAACCAATTAGATCTAATAGAATATATTAATAACAAGTTTTCCAAGGAATCAGAATAACAAAAAAATGAAATAGAAGATTTAAAAAAGAAATTTGATCAGCTCAAACCTGTGGAACCTGAACTTGATCCTATAGTTGTTGTAGAATCTAGAGTAGCCAATATATTACAATCTAAAATTTTATCAAGTTTAGGAAAGTGTTGAAAAATTCAACCTAGGAGAAATAGTAAAGAGGCAAAACTGATAAAACTAGTTATCAAATATAAGCCAAAACCAAAAGAAACGAGAGCAGAAATAAAGGCCTTAATAAAAACTATTTTTGATGAATATAAACTGAGAGTAAACAAAGTTTTTTCAAGTAATATGAATAAAAAATTATTACAAAAGTTGATATTCAAATAAATAAAATCTATGGCCTCATATTTTAATTCCTCATAAAAGAAAATAAACAAATGGTTAGGTGCTTTATATTGCCATCAGAGAGGAAGATATCAGAAGGCAGAAACTGGAAAACTAGAAGTGGACAATTGTCGCTTACATGCAAATAACCAGTTAAAAGAAGTAAGATTAATAATATTCTGCATTTATACTACCTTCAAGTATTAATTTTTAATGAATAATTAAGAAAAAGGCATGAAAAATTAAAAGTGTACAGTCACTTATTCAATGAAGATCAAAAAAAGTTGTCAAATATCAGAATGAATTAACTGATGTAATTAAAGAATCAAAAATACATTCACCTGAAGAAAGTGATATTGATTCGCGAAACCCCACCAAAAGAAAAATAAATATATATTATTATAGTTGACATTCTGAAGTGATATTTTTTAACAAAATATTATATGCTGAATAATTAAAATAGCAATCATAATTACTTCTTACAGTTAAAAGATTTGTTGTTATATTTGGATGAGTATTTGAAATCAATTCAAGCATTCTAACTGACTTGTAAAAGATATCATGATAATTCATATTTCTATAATGTGATGCCACCAGAAGGCTTGTCAAATTGGGTATACATTTTGGAAGAAATTTTAGAACATGAACAAGAAAAAGAGATAGAAAAAGGAAAAAAATCAGCACTTAAATCCAAAAAATGCAAAAATTACTGAATATGAGGAATCATTAATGTATTTAGAGGGTACAAAACAAACTAGAAAAAGTGCACGAATGTGTGAAATTTAGGAGGCAGTTAGATTAGAAGAACAAAGTGAAAAATTACAGAAAACATTTGGCAAGGTAAAATCAATTGAGGCTAGTTTTAAAAGAGTCAAGCCAAAATCTTTAATGGAAAAAGAAAAGCAAATATAAAAGGAAGAAGTGAAGGAAGAGGAAGAGAAAAATAACAAATAATTTAGTTAATTGAATTTGTAATTTTTTAATAAATTTTGTGAAATTAAAATTTTTTGCTACAATAATTTTTTGCCAAATTTTTTTTCCACAGTAATTTTTTGCCAAATTTTTTGTTGCGGTAATTTTTTTGCCAAATTTTTTGCTGCAGTGTCAATTTTTTTGTCAAATTTTTTACTACAGTATCAATTTTTTTGTTTAATTTTTTGCTGCAGTATCAATTTTTTTGCTGAATTTTTTACCACAGTATCAATTTTTTGCTAAATTTTTTGTCACAATATCAATTTTTTTGTTGAATTTTTTACTGCAGTTTACAAAAATATACTTTACTCGCTCCAATATAGAATATCAATATAGTTCGGCCATTTTATTAATAGCAGTCTCCAATTTTGGAGATATACAGATACATTATGTAACTAATTATATTATCATTACTATACAATAGATTGATCATCTGTTTATATCATTTAGGCCATTTTATTTTGACAGCCATTCACGTTAAAATATTCATCTTAATGGAACATTTTTTTTATGTTACCCCTTTTATCATGTCCGATTATAACCTTGATGTAACCCTTATAACATGATATAATCTGAAGACAATTGTCTGACATATTTGATAATGACCAAAATGATATATTTGATAGTAAAGCGTGGACACCCTCAGGTGACATGCTTAAGTTTTTCACCAAAATACATAAAGGAAACATATTATCTAAAGAAAATCGGTCTACCATTCTCAAGGCACAATTTCATAATATACATATTAAATATAAAGCACCCACTATGGACAAACAAATATGGAAACTTATGCCAGCACAAGCTAAAGAAACTGACAGGTTACTTTCAAGTCTTGCTTACCATTCGTTCTCAACTCTGTGCCTTTTGGATAATGGTCTCCAGGCACTTTATAATTCCAAGCCAGATAAATCAGATAATGGGTTTGAAGCCTAGCAGTTTATTGAAGAGGCACTTAAGGATACAAGAACAATGTTACTGGATTCCCTATCTTATATTAATGAGTTGCGAAGACAGTAGTCACTCAAAGTTATTTCACCTCAATATGTTTCTCCAATCAAAAAGGATGAAGTGTTTGGAGATGAGCTTAAGGAAATTATTAGTCAAGAGAATGAGACAAATAATTTTCTTATTAGAGTGTCAGACAATAGGCGTAAACTT
>CAJVPT010006576.1:0-10904 GCA_910592055.1 Acaulospora colombiana
TAATTATTGTATTTATAGATTTATTTATGTTATTTTAACTAAAAAATACTTTAGGCCAGATTCTTATATAGAGAGGACAAGCCTCTCTTGAAATAAAAACAACTTTGTTGTCTTGTTGATCAAATAACAATTGTTCACTGACTTATTGAAATAAAGTCTTTTACAAAGAGATATTTGACTTTTGTTCCTGCCTCCTTCTTTAGGAATTTATCTTTAATTACAGTATATTGATATTTTTTTATTGGTATTTTTAATATTGAGTAACAATAATAAAAAATAATTCATCAATGTTTTTATTATTACATTTTATCAAATTTGACAATAATTTAGCTACCGAATAATATAATTTTGATTAGTATATATATCTTTATAAATATTTGACTAAATTATATTTATGACTTTTGTAATCCTTGAATAGAAATAACAATTGATAGTAACTATACTTTTCTTATAATAAGACTTATAAACAATTATTTGCTTTAAGAAAAAGTTTTAGAAACAAGAGTATAAAGATTTTAAATATTATCAACTTGATTATAAACAATAAAAAAAGTATAAATAATGAATAAGCACCAATCTTGACAATCCTAAACAGTTATTTACAATAGTTATATCAAATTAAAATTTATTTCAAGTATTAAATAAGATATAACAATAAATAGAAACAATAATAATTAGAGAAATCTATAGAATTATAAAGAAAAAATATATATTCTAATATTTAAAACAAAGTAAAAATAGATAAGGTCATTTCTAGATAAAATTATAAAGTTTATAGAAAAGTCAATAAAGTCTATTATCTATTAAAAAAAGCTTAAGTCAACCAAGACCTATAATTAAATAAAAACTTTTAAATTAATCAATAATACTATCTATAAGAACTTTATAAGAAAATATATAATTAAGAATTATATATTTCTTAAGAAACAAATAATATTGAACTATAACTAAGAAAAATAATTAAAATTGAACAAATCTTGAAAATAGTTTATAAAAAGAAAGAAAGCTTATATATTAAGAATCAGATACTGTACATAAAATATCAGAAATTAGATATAAGAATCTTAAAAATAATTAAAAAAGAATATTAAGTTCAATTTTTAACTAAAAAAAAATCCAAGATAATACTAGATTATATCCTGATCAAAAAGCAAAATAATGTTAACTATATAGTTACTAATTTTTAGACTATCAAGCAAATAGTTAATTCTATTACCAAAAGATTTTCAAAAAAAAATAATAATACAAACTTTAAAGATATAAATCCAAAATAGAAAAAAGAATATCAATCCAAACCATGAATAAAAAAAAATGGTATTTATTACTAATAGAAAGGATCTTATTAGAAGGACTAGAAAAAATATTATGAGATCTCCTAAACAAAAAGGCCTCAAGTTCTTTACTCATTAATTATGAAATGCTTAAGAACTTAGGATCAAAAGGAAAACATCTTCTCATCTAGTTCTTCAATAAGATCATGGAAGAAGAATGGATTCCCAAGAAATGGAAAAGCAGTAACATCTATCCAATACCAAAGCCAAAACTTTGGTCTTATACCCTCTCTAGTATGATAGGATTTAAACAAGAATTATATAATTTATCAACAAGATAATGATCCAAAACATACTGCTTAATTAATCAAATCCTGGTTCTATTATAGTACTTGCTTAGCCATCTCAATCTCCGGACTTAAATTCCATAGAACATCTATGGAACGAAGTTGATAGACATTTACGCAAGCTTAAAAATCCATCATTTAATATACAGTAAATGATTTGTGGAAAAATTTAAAATCCGTGTGGGATAGTATTGAGACTAGTTATTGTAATCAATTAATTGATTCTATGCCCGAAAGAATAAATGATGTGATAAAAGCAAAGGGCGGATATACTAGATGGTAGATATTCTACTTACAATATACAGTACAGTATCAAAGTTTTATTGTATCTAATTAAAAATAAATGCTAATAGTTTTATATATTTTACTAAATAAAAAAAAGTTAAATACAGTAAATGAAATTCTTTTATCTAAGCTTTAAGAAAAAAAATTATCCTTTAAGATAAAAATATTTAAAATAAAAAAGGTTTAACCGGATGTTTCGTTTCTTTTATGAGCTACTGTGTATTCCTTCGTCAAGCAATAAGTTTGAATTATTTAATTTGTTGTGTAAGAAGTGATTTTAAATTAAGAAGTACTATAAAATCATCGTTAAACCAAAGAAGTCTATAATACAGTCCATTTAAATTTCAAACTAATTTTTTCTAATTTAAATTTATTGTTAGCATACGCGACAACGAAAATGCGAAATTTATCATATATAGTTGGACCTGCATGTACTTAGTACGATAAAATAATTAGATACATGTCCTAATCCCTTTGTCGCCTTCAAAAAAAGGGTGTGACTTTGTGTAACCTTTTATCCTTCGGAAAATAAGACCAAAATACATAGACCTTAAATTTTTTTTTTTTTTAGTTACACGCTGTAAGTGAATAAATATTACTTTTTTTAAATCATAATGCTTAATAGAATACAAAAAAAAGAAATTGTCGTATACGAAAATCGGACATTACTTTGTGAGACGGTTGTGCATACATTTGAGAATTGTTTACCAAAAAATATTTTAAGAATAACAATTAATAATCTACACATTTTTTTTCTTTTACAACCCGTAAGGTTTCAGGGATTCGTCATCGTTCCGCTGGGGGGGGGGGGCACAATTTGGACCTGTCCAATTGAAATGAGGTTAGAATGAGATTTGATGTGACACAGTTAAATAATTCACTCTTCCTTGATCATCCCTCTTAGGAGAAATGTCGACCGATCGATTGACCTCAATTCTCTTACAAGACATCGGCAGATTATATAGTGATGCGGATGATTATAATGTCTCGTTGCAAGTCGGCGAAGAGCCAAATTTCGAAATGTTTAAAGCGCACTCTGTGATTTTGCGTGCGAGGTCACCTTATTTTCGAACCGCGTTAAATGCCAATTGGGGAAAAACGGAAGCTGGCATGTTTATCTTTAAGAAACCAAATATTTCTCCAGATGTTTTCAAAGTGATTTTGAGGTACGTCATTTCTTCAAGATTAACGAGCAATATATGCCTCTTACTCTACACTAAATATTCGCCATCGATTAATAAATTTATTTTGTCCCGGAATACAGATACATTTATACGGGACAAATTTCGACGGATGAGAATGATAGCGATAAAAATTTTATTGATTTACTGGTAGCCGCAGACGAATTATCACTCACCGAGTTGGTCGACCACGTGCAAAAGAAAATCGTTGGAATGAGTAGGAGTTGGTTTCAACAGAACGGAGTTCACCTGTTGAACACAGTTTCACAACACAAAATGTTCACCATCCTTCAGGAACATTTTAATGAACTTTTGGCCAAAGATCCGACCATATTCTTCGAATGCGGTGATTTCCCCGAGTTGAACGAGGAAGATCTATTATCCATAATCAAGCAGGATAACTTGCGTCTAGATGAAATAGTTGTGTGGGATAGTGTCATAAAATGGGGATTGACGCGGAATCCCACCATAAATCCGGATCCAGAGACTTGGACGCCGGATGATTATGAGGCATTGCAAAAGACAATTCACAAATGTATACCGCACATCAGATTTTTTCACATATCACCGGAAGACTATTACTACAAAGTTCGACCGTTCGCCAGACTGTTACCAAAGGAGTTCGATGATGACATAGCATTGCATTTCATAGTTAAGGGTAGTCGCTCGAAGTTGAACAAGTTGCCACCTCGAAAACCAAGGCACAGATTAGATTCCAGCATCATCGACGCCAGACACACTGACGTATTTTCGAATTGGATCGATCGTAGGACATTGGATAACGTTCGACAGTATAATCCATATGAGTATAGATTACTTTTGAGAGGCAGCAGGGATGGATTCGATGTTGAGACCTTTAGGTCCAGGTGTTTTGACAAAGGAGCAACAATAATCGTGATTAGATTGAGGGGATCGGGAAAAATTATCGGCGGCTACAATCCAGTCAAGTGGTCAGGATCAGAACATTACATCATCACGACGGAAAGTTTTTTGTTTTCCATTCCGTTGGATTTAGATCCCGCGAAAATCGTTTTGAGTAGAGTGATCAATGCTTTACAGGCTATTGCAGATTCTGATGAACAATGGATCGGGTTCGGCGATAGCGGTAAGGTCGAGAATTGTGTTACTTACTTGTCTGGTATAATTAATACCTTGTTCTAAAATTTCAGCTGCTTTTTTTTTCTTTCCTCGAGCAGACCTGTATGTATTCAGTAGAAGTTGTGAACGAGAGGATTATGAGTTTAAAATTCTCGATAACAAAACATTCGATATGGAGGACTATGAAGTATTCCAAATTATCAAAAGTGAAAGATGACTGCTCATACAAGCTTACTCCTTCACAATAATAAATACTGTATGCAAGGTACGCTATTCATATGTTGTACTTAATTTTTATATCAATCGAACTGAATTTCCATCCGTAGGCTCCTAACGAATGTATCGTGATTTTAATCCAAATTTAATAAATTATTCGACCATGCGAATAAGGCCGGTTGGTGTGGTTTTAACAGCGAGGGTGAATTCGGCTCACCGTACCACTGCGTTTCTTTGAAGTTTCAAAAGCAAAGTCATCGAGAATAAGTAGACATTTGTGTAAATTAATTTATTATTGTATTGATAAATTCTTTACATGGTTAAATATTTATTATTGTATTGATAAATTCTTTACATGGTTAAATATTTATTATTGCATTGATAAATTCTTTACATGGTCGGAAATGTTTTTGGAATGGGGGTTAATAATGATGATAGATTTTTTTTTTTTTTTTTCTATACATACACACATATATCTGGCATCTAAAACAAATGTACATTTCTCGCCAATATATATTTGTGATATTAATTGTAATCTAAGGCATGCAACTAAGGTTGGAGAGAGTCTTGGTTAACCCAATCCCTACGTTTCTCATATTCTTTTTGCAACGATCCTTATGTTGCTACAATGCGTCTTGTAAACTCCGAACTCTTTCGTGATCTCCTTGACCTTTTTTCGGTATTCCTTTTCCGTGATGTTTGTGAATCGCGTGAATACAGATTCTAATGCCCCCGCGCACATGAATAAATGTCGTAAACTCTGTCAAGTGTACCCAGAAAAGAGGGTGAGCGCGAGAATTTGGAATTCGGACCCGTAAAAAAAAAAAAAAAACCACCTATCACTTACCATTTCACCCAGCTGACCGTCCCACTCACCCAGACCACAAGATATCTCTTTCACTTGTATGTCGGTCAGTCGCGAAACTTGTTCAAGGTATTCCGGAAGTTTCCCGGAAATGTACGGATTAATGCCTTGCGAATAGAAGAATGAGGACACTAAGATCGGAAGTTGAATGAAGTTATCGTTTATTGACACCTGAATATATATTCATAATCACATCGATGAATCGTGCACTGATGGTTACCTTCACTTTCGTATGTTAGTGTTTTAGGTCCTGGATTCTTGAATCCCCAATCAAATTCCATTAACTCGACTACACCACCTCTCTTCGTCACCCTAACCAATTCGTGTATAATCTTCTGCCATTGCAATTCGTTAAAGGCTGACCACACGAACCTTTGGTACACGAAATCAAATGTTTCTATATTAAACAAAAACAAAAAAAAAAAAGTGAGCGATCGAACGTTACGTTGATGAATTGATGAGACATAAAGGTTCGGGCAGGTAACATTGCTCTTGGAAATTTTACCATCTGGAAAAGGTATGCCATCGAGTATGTTGCATTCGAGGAATCCAGCATTTGGCGGGCGCACTTCTTCTCCGGGAAACATTGGAGCAAGATCGATGCCCACAAATGTCGAATTTGGATAGGTATTGGCCAAGTCCAGTGTCCAAAATCCTAGACCGCAGCTATCAAGTGAAATGAGGATGCGAATGAATCAGAGTTTGAATCAAGGTTCAAGGACATCAATTTTGCCTACCAAACGTCCAACACCTTTGCGCCCTTCTTTAGTCGTTCGTCCATCATGGGCGCCGAAAAGTTACCATTCCAAATACTCTTCGTCAGATAATGAGTCATTCGACCTCTAATGAGCTCGTTCTTATCATCTATGGGGAATGGGTATTTCGACTCTTCGTCATTGAAGAATTTTCTCCCGTCAACTATTCGAACACCTTCGACCGCTCGATAGCAATCTCTCGCGTCGTCGAGTGGAGGTTGATCAAAGGAATTGGTGGTAAAACCATCAAAGTCAATAGGTTCACTGAACTTTGTGAATGATGTGGGGGAAGAGAGAGAGGAAGAAGAAGAACGAGAAGAGCAAGAGCTTGTGCTTGGGGTAGGCGTGTGAAATATCATCGTTCTTTCTTTGCGAAAGGCTTAATTTTCTGTACAAGTTTTGAGTGTATACTAATTATATGTAATCATGCAATGTTCATCTACTCCGGAATGGCAAATCCTCGGATCCTTTTACTTTAACGTTTTCTTTCTCGCAAATCAATTCTCGGATTCACGTTAAATGCACAAGTGCGCGCCTTATATAACTCCATATCAATAAAGAAGTATTTTTAGGGTAACAAACAGAAACGTGTTTCCTTGTTGAAGACCTCCGTCCAATCGCCATCCATGGAGACATTTTTTATCCGTTAACCTTTTCAATTTAAAGAAAGTCATGTTACCGACCGATCATCCTTGTTGCGTTTAACCATACGTTATTCTGTCCTACAATTACAATGCTAGCATATAGCATATATGAGATACATGCGTACGCACATCATTCGACCATATAGGATTGCGTAATCTGTAATCTTTATATCTTTATATTATTCAAATGGTTATTCGACTTTTTTTGCTCTTCTTTGTTTCAGTCTAGACAACGGCATTCCTATCCAGTTATCCGTTTATATATAATTCCTGTACAGTCATGTCACAGTAATATACCGGATACACAAGGTCTTTCTTTATATGCATGTCGATATCATCGATTTGGGAGATTACCATAAAATCCCGTTCCACAAAGCTTTCCTAAACCGCCGATTCCCCTCATTCCAGCAAATCTTGCCATGAATGCGTACGTAAGCTGCGTGTCGTTGTGTGCTCGAGTCGTGGACAACGCGTAGAACAAAGATTGACTTCTTTCCTTCCCTAATTATGCGGCAAAAATTTAAAAGATACCAACGAAACTCTCTCTCGGATAAATTAACGGGTGCAGTGAAATGACATACAGTAAGTAAGCCACACATCGATCGGATCTTCTGTGGCGTTGAAAATTGCTTCTGCAGCACGACAACGAACATTGGGATTTCCTTTCCCTATTGCTAATTGATGGATTTCGGTTACTAATTTGTATTCACCACAAGAATGCAACCTGTCGTCGACCTTTCCCTTTTCACTCATAACGGTTGACGTTACGCGTCACGCCATCGATCATGCTGTATAACCGGACAACCACCGTCTCAAAAGTTCCTCGCCCTTCCGAATCTTTATTTAATAAGGGTAGTGGTACAAAATAGCATTTTAGCAAGAAAACTTCTTTAAGTTCGATGTACAGCATTAGCCCGTGAGCATGCTGTATGTATAACCTTTGTGCGGACCGGAATCCGAGAGGGCACCATAATGCGAAAGGTCCAATACTGGATGCACGTGAGATAGGTACCGTGCATATAAAATTGCCATGTGGCATTATTTAAATTACAAATTCTTGCGATATTAAATTTTCATTAATAATATATCGGTACACGGAATTAAAAATTTGTTAAACAAATGGATTGTCACTTGCCACATAGCAAAAATTTTGAACTCTCAACGTTTTATAATTATTTACTGTATGTCATTAAAAAAAAGCGATACAAAAGGTCTTGGCCATTATATCACCAGTTTACATGGGAAAAAACGTTCGACATGACGTGCATGACCATCAACTAATTTCAGAAACCAGTTACTAGGACACCGCATCATTGATAACGTTGCGAAGGAAGGAAGATCAAGCGCGTTCTAATTGACTTTGATCAATACCTTAAAAATTTTTTATTGTGATTGAATCGCAAAAACATAAAGAAAGAAAGAAAAAAAAAAAAAAAAAAAACGCCCGTGCAATATATCGTAAGAATGAAATGACATATACGTCAACGTCGCGTGATTAATTACTAAAGCATGATAAATAAAAGTTTGGCTTCTTCAAAAGTAGATTTACTACGCCAGAAGTCAAACATAGTAAAAATCGTAACGTTATCTTATGTATAAAATCCGTCGCCAGCGTGGAAGAGCGATGATGGAGAGTATTACTCCCATTCGATTCGAAGAGAGTGCGATCGACAATAACATTATTACCGGAGACAATACAGGTGGTATTGGCAAAGAAAAAACCACCACTCCAACTGATACTACGCCACTTACGATTTTTGCATCTTCCGGCATTCTGGGTGATCAAATCAACTTCAAAGGGCGGGAGGTTGATCATGGTATTGAACAAATGATCCTTGAAAATTCAGAGGATTCGACAACTTGTAAGCAACCTCCTCTTTGCTTGACTCAAAGTATGGATACATCCGCCATAGTCGAACAAGAAAAAGATATTACCTCCGTCCTCGAACTGGATGCTGCCGTTGTCGAGCAAAGAAAAGGTATTTCTGTTGTCGCTGAACCAGAAAAACCCATTTCAACCGCCATTGATATCAACGAACAGGGAGATTCAAATAAAGAAGTATGTGACGTAGGGACCCTCTACAGAGAATGCGAAATCGAAACAATTCGAAAGATCGAAGAGAGGTCAATCGTGGTTCTTCAGGAAAACCGCCTCTTAAAAGATCCATTTTACGACAAAGAACCGTGCTCAAGTTTCAAGCATCCATTGGTATCTAATGTTCAAACCATTGAAGGAAAGGAGATAGAGGTTATTGACCTTACCAATAATGATGAATGCGATGATATGACACCTATGGATGTTGGTACTGGTTTCTCGAAGGAAGGGATGGCTCCGGGAGACCGGAAATCCTCGGTCAATCAACGAAGTCATGTAAGACATTCCAACAGTAACCAAACGCCCACCAGTGACGATCAATATCTTGTGCTAAACAGCCGTTATGGCGTCCTAAATCGCGTCAGGACTTTTGATGACGCGAAGAACAATGAAGATTTTGATGAAGTCATGGATTTTTATGATCGTCAATTTGTGCCCACTGTAGTAGTTGCTGAACAAAAGAAGAAATCTTTCGAAACGCGATCCAAGGGTTGGATTCAAAATGGTGATGGGACGATTCACTCCTCGCCATGTTTGGAATCGAGTCAAACGGGCGACAGAGGTAATTTATCAAGTGAAGTGTTGGAATGGACGAGGTCATTGTATTGACTTTTGGTATTAACACGTTCGATTTTGTTATGCATAAGGAGACCAAACACTTAAAAAACAACGTTTCTGCACGGATGATGATAAAGAAGTGACTTTCAGTGCACGACCCTTATCCGGTATCTCGATTACCGAGGCTCGAACTAAAGACGATTCAGTTAATTCGTGCGTTTGTAACTGCAATCCTCACAATGCCAAAAGGCTTGCGGTTAATGAACTCAAAGCTTCTTCGAGGGTTCAAAATCAAGAAGCTGAAGACGAATTTATCATGGTAGTTTCGGAAAGAAACGATTATTGTTCCCACACAGGATTTTCCTTTGTGAACAAGAAAGAACAAGAAATTATCTCGGAAAAAGAATCGGATGATGAAGAAGTGGTCGTCATTAATCCCCGTACCGGGGAAGAGGTATTGAGTTCATTTGCATCGGCTCGTCAATGTGGAAATTGAAAACTTGGAGAAAATAAATATCTTGTAACCTAAATTACAAATAGGAGTGTTGGATGTCCAAGTCTACCAGACGATCTTCTCTTCCTTTGTCTAGGAGATATTTGGATAACCTCAAGAGGCGTACTTTATCCTCCAGAGGAAATCGTGAACACGTGCCTTCCTTGATTCCTTCCAACAAGAAAATCGAACCCCCTTGCCCACCCCCGATCACCACGCCACCCCACTCCCAAGAATCATCGCCCTCCACCTCCATCGACGATTTTGACTCCATTCCGTCTGCCGATGCTCCCCATAATAATTCCCTATCCAATGACGACACCTCTTCTAAGATGACTCCGTGGACGCCCACCGAGGATAAACAACTTATCGATGCGGTGCTCGAATATTTATCTCCGTCGTGGGTTCAAATTTCAAAAAATGTTATTCGAAATAGATCTGGTGATTCTTGTCGACTTCGTTGGGCAAGGTTGAGAAGGAGATTATATGGTAGCGCCTAAGAAGGCGTGATTTCCGATATGTACGAACATTATCGCTCACAATCACCTCTGCTTGTTTCTTAATAAACGATGTATTTGGTTGGCTACGCGTTTTTCTTTCTCGATTTGAACTGCAATACTTTAAAAAGATCCCGTGCGTGTGCCTGAAAATGAATCTTCATTATGACATTATTAATATCATTCGATTTATTAATCCGGACACAAAATTAATCAACAATTGTCTGAAAGAATTTCATATGATGTGCAAGATTTACTAAATATTTTAGAAGACATGGTATTTTTTTGCGGAATCCTGATAAAGACGTTTCGATGGAATGTCAAAAAATCATGTACTTATTTAAGAAATGCATTCACCATATCTCCCATTGACCTACTACCGATCCCATCCCTTTTTTCTCCTAATAATAACTACTTCATAAATTTTCTACTTTCTTTGAGCACGATAAAAAAGAACTAACCCCCTCTGGATGCCAATCGTTTAAACTCTAGTTGCATATGTCCCCTCTCTTTTCTTCTATTTTTAAAAAATTTTTTTTTTTTTTTTTTTTTTTTTTTTTTTTTTTTTTTTTTTTTTTTTTTTTTTTTTTTTTTTTTTT
>CAJVPT010006577.1:0-10904 GCA_910592055.1 Acaulospora colombiana
AGTAGTTCTAGATTATCTATAAATTTAATGATATGATCTTGATTTTTAGTCACATAATTGCACTGGGGATATTTAGGTAATAGATAAAGAGAAGGATATCTGTTGTGAAGTTTGACTCTAGTAGGAAGGCTGTTAAAAAGAATTTTGATTCTAAATACAGATAATGATTAGAATAGATATTTGACAGTATGTAGCACTTTTTGTTTATTTTTTTAAATAGTATGAGATCTTAAATATTGGTAGATTTGAGGAGATAGTTTTGGCTGGTGGTAATGGTGATAAGGTTGATTAATGAGTTGATAAACTTGATCCAGTAGATTATGTGTTATAATTGTTTATTAAGGATATAAGTAACTCTTTTATAGTCTGATTTGTTATAACATTAATTGCAAGTGAATGTTTTTTAAAAGTAATTGAAATATTTTTTGATTTGGAGAGGTTTTAATAGTAGTTACTGAAATGGCTATAGGATAATTTAATGATTTTGTTTGAGTACCATGATATTAAAAAGTTGAGAGAATTTTTGAGGTTATATTCGACATTTGAGCCTATTGGAATTGATTGTATTAGATCTATTAAAATAGTTCAGATTTTATTTTATGCTTGAGAAAAATTGAAGTAGAGGGTTGAAATGTTATTGATCTCTAGTTCAATAGTATTATAATATTGATAGAGAGATATCTTTTGGATTTTGAGGTTGTAATTAAAAAAGGAGGTGATATATTTATGAATGGGATGCTCAAGGAAGTTTGTGGAGAAAACATATGTCTGAGTTTATCAATGTTGTTTAGAAAATAGGAAGAGTTATTTTGTATAATATGCCAAGTTGACTTGATATTAAAGATAGATTTTGAAATTATGCAGGGCTATAGAGAGTAGGAGCAGAGGATCAGTTGGTGTAAATTATTGTTTTCTTTAAGGATAAAATATCTTCATTTTATTGTTTCAATGTTTTTAATATTTTTATGTCCTTTGATAAATTTAAAGTTGTTATTGTTGAGAAATGCTTAAAATAAAGGATATGAAATTATACAGGGAAGAGTGTCTCTAGTTAGGCCTGATATATTGAATTTGAAGTTGTCAAACCAAAGTGGAGTTTTGCCTGATCAGATTTTGCTGACTTTAGTATAAAATTCTGACCATGTGTTTTTTTCAGAGGATTTGTATCAAAGAAGGTGACTAATAAATTTGATATTAGATTTAAATAGTATAATGGCCATAAATTTGTTAATTGATAGGTGAAGTCCTATTGAAAGATATGAATCCTTGTGTCAGAATGAGCAACTTTTAAGATAAATATTAATTTTGTAAGAAAAGACTATGAAAGCTGCTTCTAAGATCCAGGAGTTGTTTTTTAAAAATAATTTAGGTTGACATATTGGGAAAACCTAGATCGCTATGTTTATTTGAATTAATAAAATCTTTTTTTTTATATGGAAAAGATTTTGCTATTATTGAGTATTGATGTTAATATTTTTATTATTGTTTGATTCTTTCGAGTTTTAAGATATATGATGTTAAGACTAGCTTGTGAAAATAGTGCTTTATTAAAGATTGTTCTTTCTATTCCTAATTTGCACTTAATAGGATAGTTGAAAAGGACTTGAAGTTTCTGTATATTATTGGTATTGATTACCACTATCTGAAGGGTATACTCTATTTGAGTAGAAATAATTCATTTGATACTTGAGTAGTTATGGGTTTATTTCAACTTCGTTGTTCTATTATGTATTTGATATAGTTTTCAACTTTCTCTTTAAGTTTTCTTTTTGTGACAGATTCTAATGATTTGCCTGATAGATAAATTCCTAAATACTTGATAGGTTGATGTATAAGCTTTGGAGGTATTGGTATATCTTCTACTATAAGCTTTTTTTTATATTCATCACTTTTGAAATAATGACTGGTTATTAGATCTATCTTGTTTTTATTGCAAGTAATATAATTCATCTTTAGAAAGGATATGAAGATATTAGTGGCCTCTTGTAAAGTTGATAGTTTGTGTATGAATATGGCTATATTATTGATATAAGCAAAGATATTATTGCCCTTAGGCAAGTTTTGCTTAATTTTAGAGATTACTGGATCATAAAAAATAGTCCATAAAAGGGATACTATAGTTTCTTCTTGATCTAGGTCTTGGGAGACAAATAGAGAAATAGTAAAATTGTAATGATATATAAATTGAAAAAATCTGTCTACTAATAAATTTTATATAATTGATGAAATTTGTTGTGAAATCTTGATTTAATTCATAGCTGATAGAAGATAGTCAAAGTTAACTGAGTCATATGCTTTGGAAATGTCAAACAAGGCTATCCAGAATTTTTCCATCAAATTGATTGAAATATTTATAAGAGAGCAGATAATAGAGATGGGTTCTATAGTACTTTGATCTTTTATGCCTATATAATTTTATTGTGAGAGAATATTATTATTGACAGTAATAAAGAATAATCTTGTGTTAAGTATTTTTATAAAGATTTTGCAACTAGTTTCAATTAGAACTATTGGTTTGATATTTGAGAGATCATGACACCATGCTAGTTTTTTAGACAGCAAGGTTATAATAGATTTTTCCAAGATACTGGGGTATAATTAGTTTTGAGGATTTCATTTAGGAGCTTTTCAAATGTTTTTTGAGCATATAAGTTAATATATTTTCAGGCTTTGTAAGGGATTTTGGTAAGGTCAGGTACTTTGTTCAAAGGAAAGAATAAGATTGACTCTTTTATATCAGTCTAGTCAATTGTGGCGAGGGTAGTATAATATAGATAGGTAAGTATTTGATAACTGAAACTATAATCTGGGAGCCAGTCTTTACTAATGGAAAACTCTTTGGGTAAGAAAAGTTTGTGATAGAAACTAATGATGATATCATCAAGAGTATCTGGATTATCTTGTAATTGAGTGTTATTATGAAGGATAGATAGATCCAAGGATGGCTTGAGGTTATTAAGGGTTAATAAGATGTCTTTTTTGGGTCTTTTTCAAAAGTTGAAGTAGTTTTCTTTGACTCGAATTGATATTTATTCAGCCATATGGTTAGTCATTTTTTTTTGTTTTTCAGTTAATAGTGCTTTAAGGGTTTTTTTAATGGTTATAGTTATTGGAGAGAGGCTAGATATTTTTTTGTAAAAGGATTTGGTTTTGTCAGAGAGAAGAAAATTGAAAGGCTTTCTTTTGTTCTTACTGATAGAACTTTTAATTACCTGATGGCTTGATTGATTTCAGGAAAAAGGTGTTTTGGTTTAATGGGATATTGTTGTTTTTTTGTAAGGATATTAGAAGTTAATGCATTTTTAATTATAATTTCAAATTGATGTTATTTGATACATGGTTTTATTTTTAGGGCTAAATTAATATCCTTAATAAAAGAGTTTGTTTATTCCTTTGTTACCTTGTTAAATAAATATATTTTTATTGAGTAAAAAATTCTTTGTAATTTGTATTCAAATCACTGAAAGATTATTGTGATATTCTTGTGATCTGTTTTGATATCATTAAAATCAGATATATAATAATTTAGAATTTTACTTGTCGAGTTGGGAGAGAGCCACACTTGGTCTATTCTGAAGGTACTTGTATTAGTACAGTATATATAAAAATGTTCTTTGACTGTAATCTTGCTAGTGTCTATCATATTATTTATTATTCTATAGATTTTCTGTTTGCAATTATTTGTTGAAGCATTAATTGATATTGATTTTAAGAGATATATGTTAAAGTCTCCTGCTATGATAAATTTATAGTTTCTATAAAAGTAGAGTAGTTTTTTTAGGAATGAATAAGTGATGTCTCAGTGAAAAGTGAAGTAAGGGAGATAGAAAGCTACTATAATAATATCTATTTTGAGTTTGAACCTGAGGTGTATAGTACATCAAAATTCATTGGGAAAAAATATCTCAGTAATATAGTTTAAAAGTGTTTTAGGAAGAATTATACAGATACCATTGCTAAGGGATTCTTTGAACAAACTTGATATAATTGTGCTATTGTTTGCTTTTTTGGAAAGTGGTTTTGAAGAGATGTGTTTAGTCTCGATACAGATTTTGATTTGCTTTCATTGGTTAGAAAGTTTTATAAGCAATGTAATTTTTTTGAATTATTTAATTCTTGGATATTGAGGGTTGAAATCGAAAATAGATTTTTGATATTATCATTTTTTTTATTGGAGTTTGGTATGTGATGTTTGTTTGATTTAAAAAACTTTGTTTGAGGTTTGTTATAATAAAGAAAGGACTTAAGTTGGATGTATTACTTATAATTAATAAAGTAAAGGGAGAAGAGACATGTTGAGATTGGGTAGCTCTAATACTTTCACAAAGTTATTTGAAAGTTTTTGAAATAGAAATGTTGTTTTAGAATGTTTAATTTCTCAATAAAGGATTTGTCTTCTTTTAGTATAAAAGCAATGTTTGCTTCCTCTTACTACAAGATTTTATTTGAAGTTAGGAGATCTAGAAAAATTGGAAGAACTGGCTGGATCCATTTTCTAGGGATTGGGTTCAGATATTTGGTTTTGATTTTCTTGATATTATTACTAAATAAGAGATTATTTCTATTAAGATCTTTCTTTGAGAGACCTAATTTTTTTTCAATGACTTCAAAATTGTTAGGAAGAGATAATCAGTCAGTTTGTTTGAGAGATGAATCTATTCATTCAGGTCAAAAGAGTAATTTTATTAATTATAAAGGTGATAATTGCTGGATAAGGGTTTTAACCAGAGATTGATATTTAATGTGCAATTCTATATTGATATTCTCACTGTGCTATTGAAGGTGATAAAAGGGATAGTTTTTGGATTAAATAATCTTTTGGGAGCAATTTAAATATATAATTATTGTCTTGAAGAGTTTTTGGGACTTGTTTAATATAATAGATGTCCTTGGGTATAGGGAATAAAGAAGCTAAATCTTGAGGGAGTTGTTGATACTGTATGTATCAGGAAGGCTGATTTCTGAAGGGGTGAGGTTGAAATAATTGTTCAAAAGTTTGTTAGGGATATAGAACTTTTCTCATAATTGATTGATTATTTATCTGAGAATACATAGTTATGCATGTTCTGTGATAGAAAAGGTTCTAGAGATTAGAGGTGAGGTTTGATAATTTTTTAAAGAAACTTTCAGGTAGAAAATCAAAGTTATAAAAATATCTCAATGCTTGTATTATTGAGGCAATTATGAATAGGACATCTAGTGGAAGGACAAAGACAGTTTGATTTTGATTCTGAAGAGGATTTTATTGAGATGTTTGGGAAGTTCTGAGAAAACATTTTTAATGAGCTCTTCTGATTGTACCAGGAGTTCTTTATAATCTATCTTTTCTATGGAGAGGCCAATAAAGTAATTGAAGCTATATTTCAAAATTTGAGCTGCTTGCTAATATTAGAGAATGTAAAGGTCTATATTTCAGAGATATGTAGCAAAGATGGATTTGTTGATATTGATTTTTTTTTTGGTAGTCCTATTGATATATTCAATGTTATGTTTATTGAGAAAATTAGACTGGAAGTCTTTTACTAGTTTCTCATATTCTTTTTAATAGTTTTCTTTTAACTCTTTAGATTTGATAAAAAATCTAAAAAATGTTCTATCTTTATATTAGATTTTTGCAAAGATTGTTAATAAAGCTTTTGGAAAGGGAATGCAAGAAAGATTTCTGATTTTTATGAACATTTCCACAAGAGATTTTGGTGAGAGGATGGTGTCATTGATAATTGCAACCATTTTAGTGATAGAGAGTTGATAGTTTGGTGGATTTGCATTTTTAATATCTTTAATACCAAATGTAGCTTCAGTTTTATTAGCTTATGAGTAAAAAGTTAGTTGTTTATTACTGAAATCAATTTTCATATCTGTGACTAGGATATGACCTAAGGGAAGTTGATCTTGATTGATGCATTTAGAACTGCTATTATTGAAAGAATTGCTTAATCTGATATTAAAATAGAGTTGATTACTTTTTGATTAATTGGTTCTACTGTGGACATATAAGGGGAATCTTGATTTGTAATCTTCATGGACTGCTGATAATCATCTTATAGCATGGGAATATTTAGAGGAGGCATGTGAGTTTCCTTTTTTTTAAGAAAAAAAATATTGGAGTTGATGTCAGTGAAGATAAATATTTGATTTCAAGAACAATGGAGTTTATAGTTCATAGTATTTTTGATGACCTGTTAAATTGCAAGTGTTCTATTATTCTCTAATAGGTGAAAAGTTAATTGATATTTTATAAATTTGTTAAGAATAATAAGATCATTGTGAGGAAGAATTTTGGCTAAAACATTAAGAAAAGGAGAAAAGACTCGTAGGGTTTGTTTTTTGATTTCAAACTTGATGTAAATAATTTTTAGATCTAGATTTGTGGTCTGAGTTGGGAGATGATAATTGGGATTAACTGGAATATAAGGCAATATTGAAGAATTGGAATTTGAAGATGAGAGATTGGTTTTGTTGCGAAGATGAGTAAGGTTTTGTTTTGTTTGTAGATAACAAAGATTTTTGGTTTTTTGTTGTCTGTTAAAACAATGTCTAAAATAGAGAATTTATTTTCATTGTAAATGGCCTTGGAGAGGTTGCTCACAGGCTCTTTTTGTTTGCCTTTAAACAAAATTTTGTTTAGGTTTTTTTTCTAGAAGTTTGTAGCTTGATGATTAATGGAAAGAGTTTTGCAAAATTTATAAAAATTAAGTACTATATACATTAACTATTATAGTAAACTATTATATATATAGTTAACTATATTGATCATACTATATATGTATAAATACTATTTCAACAGAAAACTGCATGATTCTGTTTTAATTATTTCCTACACATTTTTGTTGTATACTAGAGTAGATAGATTATCAGGTCATCAAATACAGTATCTTAGATCCAATATTTTGATCTTTCAGAGTAGTTTGTAGATTACCTTTATTACATTGGTCTTCTAATAATTAAATAAATAAGTGGCACAAAGACCAATACTTGATTATCAGTAATATTCTATTAGTTTAGAGATTTATTCTTGTATTTGTTACTTTTTGTTTAATGTTTTTATAACTGGATAATATCAGAATAATCTTAGTTGATTTTAAATATCATAGCTAATCACAATTTTTATATAGACTATATTACTTTATTAATAGATATTTTTCTTCAGAATATCTTATAACAAGTAGCTATATTTGAAAACATTAGTTAGATATAGTTAAGTTAACGGATATAGATTTTATTAACTTTAGATAATACCACTTAAAGGATTTGAATCTGTATCTTATAATCAAATCTATAAAGTACAAACCACTGCACTATTGATTTATAGATTTATATTGATTAAGAATTTATAAATTATTAATATATACAATATATAGTGTGTATAAAACTTTTTGGAATTCTTTATTTATTCATAACTTAATAAAAAATTATCTAAATAATATAAAAATTTAAATATATATTTTTTAAAAATTAAAGAATAAGATTACCTAAGACTATTTTTTTTTTTTAAACACTGGCTTAGCCTTGTTTTATTTGTATTTATGCAGTATTATTACATAGAATTTTTCTAAGATATACTACTAGTCTACTATCAAACAAAACTCAATAGAGATAACTTCTCTTACGAGGAACTCACCTTGCAGCTTGTTGCCACTCCTTTATTGGGAGCTAATCTACCAAGGCCGGGCTAGTGCTAAAATAAATTTCTAAGATATAAAAGTTGTCTATTGCATTTGTTATCCATTGTATTAAAAATTCATTGACCAGGTAAACAAACTAGTCTTTTATAAATTGTTCTTTTTGCATTAAGGTTGGATCTTCTTCTTTAGATTTGTACTTGAACTTTTTTTCCTTTTGTTTTGTGATTCCATTTTGTATTTTCCACTCTTGAAAGACTTCACATCTTTTTGTCCATATCTGATAGAGATGTTTGATGATTTTTATGCATATTAGGGATATGCAACTTTTCCTAACTAGTTTGCCTGGAATTATTCTTTTAATATCGCAGATTAGTTCTTTGAAAAACACTCCTTTTATACTTGCTATTAAGTATTACTTATATTTCAGGTTGGTTTTATTTTTTATTTGATCAGTAAATTTTGAGCTTTTGACTCCATCTGCATGTGTTTCCATATTTTCAACTATCATATTGATTATGAATGTTTCAGTATTTTGTCTAGTTTGTAGACATATAAAAGGGTATGTATTGCTTTAGGTTCTTTGCATATCAGGCAGTTCTTGTTTTGATATAAAGATGGAGTTCTTGCATATAGTTTACTTTTGGTTGATAATTCCTCATTCCATATGCTGAGGCAGAATTTTTTTAACTTTTGACCCTCCCAAGTTGTGTGGTGGTCACTCATCTTGATTGGTTACAAGTATATAATGATTGTAGGCCAATTCATTTCTTTAATGATTCTGTTACTGAAGTTACATCTTGTTCTGTTTAGTAGTCTCTATTTTGCTAAGTATATAGTGCTTGTTAGCTTTTTTGTGATCATTTTTATGGAAATTTCAGTAGAGATGTTGTTCTATTGAGGGGTTATTCCAATATGTTAATTGCATATTCCTGCTATCTCAATTTCATTTTTCCCTGGTAGCATGCCCCTCCAAGAATGTATTTGTGCTAGTTTGTCTACTGTTTTATTGTGTTTGATTCCTGAGTAACTTTTCACCTTGAAGAGTGACAGCTTTATGTTTTGTACTTTGCACCATTTGGAGATTTGTAGCAGTATGTTGTAGTTTTTCCATGTTTTTTTTATAATCTTTTTTGTACTTTCTCTTTGTGTTTTCAGGATTCCATTGATTGATGCTTGGCTGTCGGTGAATATATTTGCAGTGCTGTGTTCAGGTAGAGTGCTAAGGGCTATAAGAATAGCTGCTATTTTTGCTCTAGTTGATGAGGGGTGTCTAGTTATTTGACCTTGGAAAGTGTGTGTCTTCTGATCTGGGATAATAATGATCTATTCCAGTTCCATATAGTTTTTGTCTCTGAATTTGGTTAGGAAGCCATTGATGTAGATATCAAAGATTGTGTAGTTATCTAGTTCCTTTTTGATTGTTTTTAAGGTGGTAAGATTATCTATGGGACCTTTTATTATGTTAGTCAGTTTTTCTAAGCTTCTTTGCAACCTTGTTGAAACTGTGATTATAGTTTCTACTTCTTGTGAGTTCATGTTGTCTTGTGTGGTATATTTCAGAAGTGTAGTATTTAGATAGTTGGGAGATACTCTATTTCTCCATTGAAGTTTTCTGTTTGTAGTGTTGATTTTGTTTGTTAATATTTTGCCTTTTTGCATTGGAATGGTGATTAATTGTTGTTTTGTGATATTGAAATTGCATTCGTCAGTATTGTTATCTAATATATTAATATTGCAGTCAAGACATGCCTCCAGGGGGAGCTTTCTGATTCCTGGGTATAGTATCTGTATTGTGTTATATGTTGATCAATTTTCTATTGTTTCTTTCCAATGACTGTCTTACCTTCCTTGGTGGTGCAGATCCAATGTGATCTAATAGTTGAGATTTCAGATGTTGGAGTTTCTTATTTGAATATATTTGATGAGATATTTCGAGGATTAGAGATTTTTTTTCTTTCAATTAATTCTTCTAGCCTTCTGCTGATAGTGCTGAACCAGCTGGGGTTGGACCTGGAACTGCTTTTTTTTCTATCCTGATGATTTGGTACTAATCCAGGGGCTTGGTTTTGCTTCTGTTTAATATTTGGCCAGTGAACATAAGGTTATACTTTTTTAGTTTTTAACAGTATTTTGAATAGAATTGTTTGCTCATAATTTTTTCTATTGGTGTGTCTACTTCTTTTATGAGTATCAGGCTGTCTGTGTTTGAGGTAAATGAGAAGGTGAAGCCATGTCTTCTCATGAATCAGATTATGTCATGTGTGAGATTCTTTTATATATTCATTAGGGGGTGTTCTAGTTTGCTTAAGATGACCTGTATTGACTAAAAGTTGTTTTGGATAGATTGTAATTTGGCCCTTGCAATGTCACCTGCTTTGTTCTGTTTGTTGATTCTATTGCACCAGTTAGTGGAGTATAGGAGTAATTGTCTATCCCAGAGGTATATAATATTGTATTCATATTTGTTGAAAAGTATATTGTTAGGAATTGTTCTGGCTAAACCTAGCTTATGTTTGAAAGTAGATATAATACTGCTCATGAGTAGATTGCATACTTTTTCAGAGAGCATCCTGTTATTGCATAGGTATTCTACACTGATCTATGGGTCAATAGTGCAGTGGTTAGCACTCCATAGGTCATATTACAAGATTCTGGTTCAAGTCCTCCAAGCAGCAAAATTAAAATTCTGCCGATCCTTATTGAAGACAGGTAATTTGCCAGCATAACCTGGTAATCTGATATTACTTATAGCTGATCATTATCTTGATTAGGCAGGTCTATGAGTAGGTGATACACACCACTATGCTTCTACATCATAAACCTGATGTGGTTGAGCCTGCAACTGGTAAAACCTGATTCGTATCCGTTGAGTTTGTGGATCCTTAACCAATCAAGAACAGATTCCGAGCTTAAAGAACTAGGAATTCCAGAAGAAGAGTAGATCTTATACCGGTGGAATGCTTAAAAGCATGGGCAAAAACTTCGGGTAATGCATATCATCGAGAAACCTTGGTAGGAGAGGAAACTCGCATATTATACCGAAGTATCTAAAATCTTTGATACAGGTTAGAGCACATGCAACGGTTTGATAACCAAACTACTCTATAAAAGTGATTTGGAAAAAATAAAGAGAGCATCGTATATCCTAACTATATCATAACTAGCCAGGTATAGGGTGATCGTATACATGATATGTAGTATAGTTATCTGCTTACTGTAAATAGCCTACATAGTTTACATTGAATCATGTAAATCAAAGTGTATATGACATATTGTAAA
>CAJVPT010006578.1:0-10903 GCA_910592055.1 Acaulospora colombiana
TAATAAATAAACTTTAAATATAAATAAATATTTGTAATACAATTTTTAATAATATTTATATATAATTTAATGTAAATATAATTTATTATATTTAAAATCTTCGAAAATATCTGGAGATTATATTAAAAAGTTATATATATAATCTCTAGAGATTTTCGAAAATTTTTTTGATTATTTCCGGAAATTATATATATAACTTTTACTCCGGAGACTTTTAACGATGCCGGAAGTCCTCCGGAGATTTATACCTAAAAATCTCTGGAGATCTTCACCTAAAAAATTTCCTGATGAGAATATTTAATCTATAAAGATTAACTATAAACAACATAAAATAAAAAAATATATAGAATTTTTAGAAACTTTAAAGAGTTTTTACAAAAAAAAAAAAAAAAAAGTTTAAAGAGAAAAGTATCAAATCAATTATTAATAATTAAGAAAAACTAGAAAAACTTAATAAATAGATCTTTAGACTAGTGAAATAGACTTTTAAAATTAGTCAAGATACTCTAAATTTTTGTATTAATCTTATAAGAAATGATCTTATTCCGTAAATCTAAAATGTTATGGAAAACATATATGAAGAGAAATAAAGAAATAAATAATAAGGATATAAAAAAGAGTTTACAATTAAATTTAAAAAAGAATCTGAAATAAGAAATATAAAAAAATAATTGAATGAAAATAAATATAAGAGATTTATAAAGTAAACAAAATAAAAAGATCTTTATACTCTCTAGATTAGAAAATTATACTTTCAAAGAGAAAAGAATTATTATTAAAAGAAAGAAACCTAGAAGATAAAAGTCTCAAAGAAATTCTAACAAAAAGAGTAAAGTATGAAATAAAGTAATTGAATTTTAAGTTTTGTTAAAATATTATAGAATAATCTGTAGTAATGACCTATTGATAATGAAGTTAACAATTGAAACTATTTTTATATAAATTACTAATGAAACAATAAATTACTTTTAAAATTATAATTAGAGTTTAGATAAATTTCAAAATAGAAATGAATAAGTTATATAGAGATTTAGCTTTAGTGATATATTTTATAATATAAAATACAGTATATAAATATTTAATAAAATATTTATATTTAACTTGATAGAAAATTTTAAAAATAAAATAAAATAAATACTTTTTATTGATTTTTTAATCATATACAAAAAAAATATTTTACAAGTAATCTATTTATTTATTTATCAATAAAATCTTAATAAACTTTTTATTAATAACTTGAAAGATATTTTCAAAAATTACTATTATTTTTTTTTTTTTATGTATAATTCTTTTATTTATAAATTTAACTTTTAAGGATTAAAAAAATCAAGTAATATATTTATTATTTATGACAAAAAAATTCTTGAAAAAAAATAAATTATATAGTATTTAAAATTTTTTTATCTTTAAAGTAAGTAGTTATAAAAAAATATTATAATAAAAAATTTATTTTTTTTTTAACTATTTAAAATCTCTTAAAGTTTTTATTTTCTTGTTTAATTAAAGATTTTTACTTATTTCAATTTGACTTTAAATTTTTAGATAAAATAATCTTTATTAAAGGTACTTAATTAATATAAAATATATTGATTTTAGAAATATAAATAAATTTATATTGATTATACTTATATGTTTTGATAATATCATTGGTAATTAAATAAAAGTTTTTAAAAAGTTTTTTTTTCAATTAAATAAATTTTTTAAAAAACAATTATAATATTGAAGGATAATTAATAATAATATACTATAAATTATTAATTTTTATATTTTATTAAGTTTTTAGATAATTAAAATTTTTATTAAATAAAGTTAAAGTTTTTAAACTTTTATTTTAATTAAATAAAAATCTTAAGGAGACTTTATTATTTCAGATAGATAAACTCTTAGTAATATCATACCAGTATTAGTGATTGTAATATATATTGATAAAAAAAAAAAAATTTATAAAAATTTTTTGAAACTATACTAATTAGAAATAGTCAAGTTCCTTAAATATGATAAAACTAGAGGATATCTCAATTAGGCAAATCTCTTTTGAAAAAAAGTATAAATGGATTAAAAACCTTTTGAAAAAATTTTGAGTTGTTTTTTTTTTTCTTCTTTCCAGTTTCTACTTTAGCAATTTATTATTTTTGAGACAATCCATAATAACAAATTGATAATAATGATTCTACAAGTTAGAGGTTAAGTATCAAATTACTAGGGAAGTGTAATATTGTTCCTTAAACTTTTCATATTTTTTAAGTAATGTAGTTCTTTAATTAGTAATGTATAATGACAAATTAGTCATCTATTAGTTATTAACAATCTATTAGTATAATTGTCTAATGCATAATCGATAAAGTAAAGCAGAAAAGAAATTTCATTGATGGACTCTATTAAAAAGGGAAGAAATTATAAGGTCTTGGATTAGTTATCAAAGATTATATACAGTATTTTATGCTTGGACAGTAATATAGATTAAAGAAAATTTTATTGAAGAATTTGACAAGTCCCTTAGAGGTCATATTAAAATAAACCATCTGACCTTTTCATCTATTTCTTTTCCATCTGCAGAAGTTTGTTTTCCTATCTTTTCTATTCAAAAGAAACATCACTCATTTTCTCAAATAAAAAAATCAAATTATGAGTAAATATTAAATCTTTGAATATCATAATTATGGAATTCAAGGAATTGTAGCGAAATAAGAATAAAAAAAACAAACAAATAGAAAGAATAGGCCTTGTAAATATATGATCGATCG
Organism: Acaulospora colombiana; assembly: GCA_910592055.1. Lineage (NCBI taxonomy): Eukaryota > Fungi > Glomeromycota > Glomeromycetes > Diversisporales > Acaulosporaceae > Acaulospora > Acaulospora colombiana. Next base: position 2,745 of record CAJVPT010006578.1, read on the forward strand.
GATTTATAACAATATACTGCATACATACAAAGAACGATGGATGTTTTAAGCATTTTCATTTGCAAAGACAAAGAAATAATAATTAATTTAATAGATCCACAATTTAAGGATCAACTTTTAAGAAGTCTTTCTTGCTAGGGGGAATTCAATCGGATACTTCCAAAAAAAAAACAATGTAATATTTATTTCTTCAGAATGTAACTTAAAGGGAAAGGTATGGAACAATTACTGTATGGGAAAGAAAAATAAATGAATTACATATTGATCAGCCTAACTACATATAAGCAGCATTTATGCGCAATTATTAGGTAAAAATAAACCGATCATTTTCTTTTTTTTTTTTACAATCCAACAATAAAGCCGAATGCCTATCAACCAAAACGAGCCTACAGTCATGAAGTCCGAGACGATCAAATTAACGGCCTTCCATGCAGATTGTCTTTCTTTGGGTTGTCTGAAAGTCCGTTTGACCTTTTATTTAACCAGCATATTTCTCGCGTAGAACGGAAAATTGATATATGGAATTTAACAATTCCAGGGCTTCAAACATTTCGAAGTTTATTTGAGAGGCCGAGAAGAACTATTATTACGAGTTCATGTCAATACTGATAAGAAAGTCGCGGAAAGTTACAATTCGTTATCGCTCGTCAAGTCTCAGTGAGTTCTTTGGATTTTGGCGTCGTTTTGAATTATAAATTAGTTGACTTAATCGACGATAAATTGAGATTTTTGTAGGAACAATGCGTTATTTTCACCAAAGACACAGAGAATGTGAGTATATCTTTTATTCTATGGTGAGAATTAAACTACTTTAGATCATCAAGTTTAATGGATTCCTCTTAACACCAGACTCAACAATGGGTTTGGTCATAAGAATGCGGAATTTTTACCGTTCAATCCCCTGGACAAAGAACTGGCAAAGGTAGGTTTTATCCGGGTATTTTTCTTCGGAACCAGATTTCGATCACAATAAAATCAATTTCATCTTTTATATTGGACATTGGTAGGATGAGTCCAATCATGTTTTTCTGATAGCCGGGTATCCAAAATACAAGTGTCCTTACGTTTGGGTAATCATTTCTACAACACCGCAATTATATGGTTCCATGTTAGATAATCAACTTATTATAGTGTTGTTTTATCATAGTTGAGGTCAAATCATAAGCGATTAATTCAGCTTCGGGATGACCAGAAATTGGAAACTGATAGTCCCCTAAAACTAGACACCATAGCAGCTTGGAAAAATCAAGGTAAGAGGAAATTTTCAAGTTTTCTTCGTGTTACTGATTAACCGACGTCATGCATCGTCATATTTTATTTGTACCCACTTCGAAAAGATGTAAAGCTTTGGGACATAATTGCGGAGGTGATGACTTTAAGCCTCACACCACAGGCACCGGAGAACCCGTTTGAAGTTGATCACTCGTATTACGACACATTACCACTGGAGGAAAGCATAGTTCGAACAGGAGCGATGGTTCATTTTCTTCAAAATGCTTATTTAAGGGACACATCGTATGCCGACAAAAGTAAGCAGGACAGGGAAAGAGGACAGATATATTTAATTGTGTTTCGTGGAAAAAAACGTGGATGCTAAGATTGGTCCCTTGATTTTTTGATCCATAGTATTTGAAGATATTAAGTTGTTACAACAAAGACACTTTACAGCGTTCGAAGAAATGAACGAGGCATTGAATTCAAGATCATTAGAGAGATCAAACCCATCATCAGGAGTATCAGCAAGTACAAGTTAAGTTTGGGATAAGTTCACAAAAAAAAAAAAAATCTGAACGGTTTTACATTTCCATAAATTTTTTTTTTTTTTTTTTTAATACCTAATTTCGTTGTAGCCGCCATTGACACCTAAAAATCATATTATCTACGCTGCAATTTTTTTATTAATGATATTTATTTAAAATAGTCAGGTATTTACCCTTCTTGTACACGATTAGACTTTTAATTTCAAATATCAATTCAGTTTTTCAGTCCATTCGAAATTCTTTGATAATTCTTCGTTCGACAAGAAAGAAAAAAGCATATGTTAATAAATAAAATAAAAGCAATTATGCATAATTCGTGCGGAGATAAAAAAAATACCCTTTCAACTAGACTAACGCCTCTTGAAAATAATAAATAATTTACTCATAATAAAGAAAAAAAAAAAAAAAAAAAAAAAGAATCAGGATTACTGTGGAATAAACCTAATAAAGATTCAATCAATCATCTTAAGAATCATTTCTGGTCCTGCATTGTTCATTTGAATTTATAATTCTTGTTTCCGCCAATTCAATTTCTACCACCACCTCCATCAACGTTGTTCTCCCTCGCACTAATCTGTCTTAGTTTATTATTCACCGTTTCAATCTTCCTTTGGTATTTTTCATTTGACTCTCGTATTTTTCTTTTCACTCGGTCCAATTCTTCGGGCTTAGAGTTCAATCGCATTCTCAATCGTGCCTCCTCTATCTTCAGACTGTTTGCTTCTTTTTTGGATTGTTCAATGAGCTTCTGTAGTTCCTTGCGCAATTCGGCGCTGGTCTTTGGTTTTATGAAAAAAGCGGATGGGCGACGTCGACCACGAGTTTCTGTTGGGGTTGACAAAGAAACGGGGTTCAATAAGACAATATTACGATCATAAAAGAAAATTTCCTTCGCCGAATTGCTTTTAAAACTTACGAGATGACTCTGGTGGTGTGTACGGAGGCGGTGGCAATTCGGGCACCAATTGTTCGAATTGATCTATCGTCATTTTTTTAATAGAGACCATCATCATCAGTCACATGCTTTTTCGGCATTTTCCTCTCATCACCAAAATCTTAATGATAACAAGTTACCTGTCTCATTAAATATGTAATTGCTTTCGGGATTTCCCGCTATTGTTGTAGGGTTTGTACTTGCAGATTCATTGTTAACATTATTACCATTATTATTCTCGTTTCTTTCATTAGCGGCACCCTCGCCATTCCTATTGTCACCATGACTTCTGTTGTTGCGATCAGATGAATTATTGCCAAAAACTGAAGAGTTAAACCCCCAACTTAAAGCTCTCCTGTGCCTTCGGGCTAAGGTCGCAGCATTCACGTGAGGTTGTCGTGGTGATGAGGGAGATTGTTGACCTTCATTGACATCATTCTCACCAACACTATCATTTCTATTAATTTCAAAAGAGACATGCTCTGAATTGGTGCATATCATTGAAGAAGGCCTGGTTGTGGCAAGAGATCTCCTGGGTGGTGGTGACTGTGCGACGTCGGATGAATCAATGGGTGTTACGTTCGGCGAATTGGTGATCGCTATTTGAACTGACGCTGATGGATGTTGATTTTCCGTTTCCGCGATTTCGGGTAGCCTTCTTGTTTCAGGTATTGTTTCAGATATTGACAAAGGTTGTAACTCCTCGCTAATGCTACGGATGTCATTGCTGATTGTGCTGACTTCAACATTATCGCTCGCAGTGGCAAACCTATTATTGGAAGGATGGGTGATCTCATTTCCGTGACTTATGTTGTTCGTTGATGTCGGAAAGAGGGAAAGCACGTTATTTGAACGTGATTTCCGTGGAGAAACAACGTTGAACAAAGTGGAGATAATATTGGATCCCGATGAAGGATCATTTGTATTATTATTGCTGCTCCTGATTCGGCGTGGTAGGGACGATGATGACTTATTCGAGCGGATGATTGGTGCAGGTGACGACGACGATATTGTCTCGTTCGAGTGAGTGATTGACATAGATGACGGTGGCGATGTTGTTCTGTTCGAGTGGGTGATTGATACAGACGATGATGATGATGATGATGATGATGCTTGTGTAGAATACGAATTTTGATGCGGGGGTAAAGAGAAATGCCGAGGTGGTGGTAAAGAAAGTTGCTGTGGAGAAGAACTTGGTGGAGAGGAACTTAATTGTTGGGGTGATAGGGGCGGTGAAAGGTATTGTTGTTGGGAAGGTGGTGGTGCTGGATTCGAAGATGTGGGTGGGCCCGCAACGAAAGATTCAAACAGTCTCCCTCTTAACATTGAATACTCCTCATCCGTGATCAATGATCTGTCGCGAGCATTGTTTAACTCCGTCAAACGATCAGTAAATGAAAAGTTCATCTCTGCTTTTGTTTGATTCACCAGAAGGGAGGAGAAAGAAAGAGTTCAGCCGAAAACTTTATAAGAGAATCTTTTGATGATATCGACAACGTCGTCGTTGATGATATGAAGAATTATTCTTTCCCTTAAAAAAAAAAAAAATTTCGTCAAAAATTGGTTTTCACTTTCTTTTTTTTTTTGTAAAAAAGAACAAACAAAAGAGAGATGTGGCTAAGCAAGAAGATATTTAGGTTTCATGTATGAATTTAACATAAAAAGAAATAATGAGCTCTGCAGAAAATTCAATGTTATTCGTAAAATGTACAGTATGTCGTGTAAGCTATTTTAATTACTTGGTGAGTGAAATATTTACAGGATGGATGGATAGAAACAAATAAACTTTTTATTTAACAAATTTATTTGATAGTGAATTGACGAAAGTTGGGTAAATATTCAAGACAATGTCGAATCTTATTTTTCTATTCGCCCTTTTTATATTACGTATTGCATATACAATATGCAAAACAATAATCCCAGTCGAAAATAATGCTCCGTATGACCAACGGATTTTCAGTATGCACCTTACCTGCGTCCTTATATGCATTGGAAAATTATTCATTGCTCGAAAGCATCCAGACGTTGCTTGTATTACATAATTATACTCAATGTATATGCGTGCGTACATAACCTTTCTATTGATTTCCTAGATTCCAAAACCAAAAGTTACCACAAAGAAACAAGAAAAAATACATTTAATTAATTGTGTCAAGTACGCGATTCCGAGAAATGTTAGATCGAAAAAGAAATTCGATCTTTACACGCATTTTAAGGGGCTCAATTACATCACGTGCTAGTCTATTTATGGTGTGGATCTTCGATGAGATGTTTCAGGAATATCTCGAAAAAAGAATTTTTTCGTGTGTGCATAACAGTATATAATTATATAATGTACAAAATGTACAGTGCATGAAAGGATTCTCGTGATCGACATGCGAAACGAGATGTAACAACGTTAAAGTTTCGCAATGACACCCCTAATCTCTCCTTGTTCTATTCTTCGATGTGTATGAATGTAATCACGAACATTGTGTGAACTACTTTATATACGAAGCGTACTAATTCAAAAATAACCTATATATTCGAAATCTATAAATGGCGGTTGGTGTCACAAAGGGATGGGTAAATAAATAATTTTAAAAAAATTTTTTTTAATCCTCCATCCATAGAATAATAATAATGTACCGATATGGAAGAGGTGCACACGCCCTTCCTTCCTAATCGTTAGTTCTAAATTTTTTTATACTAAATAATTAAAATAAATCACAATATACTGATCTGCGCCCTAAAAAGTTTCGACAGGAATGAGTCACAGATTCCAAAGTGCGACATACAGTAATCCTCTCCTTAACTTATGTTAAAGAAAAGGAAATAATTAATCTCTTTATTAGAACACGAATCTATCACGTGACCAATCATTGGAAGAAAAGAAATTTATGAATCGATGAAGTTGACGAAAAACGGGAAAAATCTTTTGCGGAGAATGGTTTCACAGGGTTGAGGTTTTGCGACAATAAAATTCGTGATGATAGGAAAAAGAACTTGAGAACGTTGCGGGGTAAGATTTCACAAAAGCGGAGTTCTATAAGAATAGGGTTTCACGATAGCACGGAAAGAAGGAAACTTTTGAGGGAGATAGGGACAGGGGCAAAGGAGTGAATGAAAAAGTTAGGAGATCATTTGATTAAGAGTGAATGAAAAGGTTGTCAATGAAAAGGTTACGTGGTCATTTGATTAAAAAGTTACGTGATTATTTTATTCAACTTTATCTTATTTCTCTTTCACGTGATCCAAAAATATTAGTTGTATGATGCATAAAAAAAGATTTATAATAGTACAGTAATATTTAGTTTTATTGATCAAAAAAAAAATTTTTTTTTTTTTATTTATTCAAAAGTAAACTTTTTTTACAAATACTTTTATGCTAATAAAGTCATATTACTTTTTTTAAAACAATTTGAAGATAACTTCAAGAATCATTTTTATTTTTTTCTTTCTTATTTATATTTTTTTTATCTATAATAAGAAAGTTTCAATAGATTTATTACAAGAATTGCATGAAGAAAGGCCTCTGGTCTGGTTACACAATTTATACCCGATTATCTCTTGAACTGGATAAGAAATAAAATCCTAGGACCTTGCTTTTAGAACTATGGTAATTATCTAAATATAACATAATCTTACCTATCCTGATAGTCTCCAGGAATTCCTACTCTCCTAGCTCAGGATATTTCAATCTGATGCTCTGCTTAATTGAAAGTCAATTAATAGAAACTAATCTGATATCACAGATAGTGACAAAGAAGATGACATGTCTCTTTCCAAGATCTAAGCAAATAATATCAAAGAGTATTAGAGAATATACAATTCTATTCAAGTATATATATAAAAGAACTAAATTGGTGATTATAACTATAAATATATATAGTTCATTATTAACTAGCCTTAGCAATACCATTGATGACTATGTATTAATCATCTGGCTTCTAGTTAGATATAATTATAGGTCCTTAAAGTCTAACATTATGTCTTATATTCAAAAGTTTTATAATTAAAGTGAATTATATCCCCTTTAGACTTTAGGTTATAGAATATAATTTTATAACTAAAAGTCAAATTTTTATAATCGAAAGTTAATTTATAACTAAAAGTCAATTTTTTATAACTAAAAGTCAATTTTATAATCTTAAGTCAATTTTTTATAATCAAAAGTCAATTTTATAATTGAAAATTAATTTGATATATGAAATTAAGAACATAAATGATTTGATAACCAAAAGTAAAAACATAATATACAAATTTTGATCAAAAGATTTATCTCAAAAAATTTCTAATTAATTTATTTATTTTTAGTAACATATAGTTGAACCAAAATATAATGACAACCAAATTTTTTGCTATAAAAATATTTTTTACTAATTATATTTATCGCAAATTTTTTTATTTAAAATATTAATATTTATCTTATATATCTTTAAATTATCAAGAAATTATCTTTTTTTTTATATAATTATTTAATATTTAGTTTGATTGTTTAAAATATAAAATATAAAAACAGTATATGAAAAAACTCGTTCTGTTGATCTTCTGACTATATATAAAAAAGATATTCACAAGAAGTCTTATATTTCTTTGTCAATAAAGTCTTTACACTTTTTTTTTTTTTTTTTTTTTAAAGTCCCACTGACAGGACAAATCTTTATTAAGAAATCAGTAGTACATTTTTAAATTATATGAGCAATTTATATAACCCTATTTAACTACCTATCCTAGCTAGATCTGCCAATTTTATCACATAGTGATACCATTTTTGTCAGTTGTCCTGCTCTGCCCGGAACTATTAGCATACCAAAGTTCTACTATGGACTTCTTTTTAATTGATCTTCAAGGGGCTGTGTTATGTGTTTCTTAGTGGGGTCTTGTTTACCGCTTGATGATCGTGGGTACCATAGATGATTCCTGCCATATTTGGATCCTCCGCAAGCTAGTTGAAACTTAGATGGCACAAATCTCCGATCATGTTCTTGACATTCAGGCGATTCAATGGAATCACGTAATTGGGTGGCATATAGCCTTCCATTGCCTCATTTTTAACCACTCTTACAAGTTGGCCTTATAGGGGTTTCTTTTGATTACTTCATAATGGATTGCTTCTCCCAATGGATTGGTTACCTTGGTGATTGTTTCCGAATTTCTTCTCCCAGGATCTGCCCCTGCAGGTTTCCCAACGTGACGTTAACGCTAACCACCAGTCTCCGCAATAGCTGTCCTCTTTTGGATAGTCATTGGTTTCACGATCATAGAGATCTCCCATTAATTATTATTACGGCCCATTATATTTTTAACAGATACAAATAACCAAAGTCTCCCTTATCTTCCAAAGGTATAGTTTTGACAAGAGGTGGATGTTCTTCCCATATCCGTTAAGAGGCTTAAGCTGATCGGCATTTTTCCTTGTCTTGTAATGGTAGGAGGATCTCAAGAGTAGTGGGGATCCTCGTCAATTATGATATTCTTCAACA
>CAJVPT010006579.1:0-10903 GCA_910592055.1 Acaulospora colombiana
TTTAAAAATTGTCAAAGTTGAAATTTATAATAAAAATATAGTAAGTGGACTCAAACTTTTGGAAGCAACTGTATATAATAGATTTATACTAATTAATTTGACTTTATTTTATGTATCATAGGAGATCTGATCAACTATATTTTTTTCTTTAATCTTTTTTTTTTATAAATTCTATTTCAATTTTGTCTTTCAGCTTTTTATTTTTTATTTTAATTTAGAATTATTTGGAATTTTAACTATGACTATTGGTTGAACTTCTGTGTCTTCCTTAAGCTAAAGTTGTCTTGTATACTTTGATTTTCTATTATATGATTTCCAAGGTTTTATTTGATTCATATAGTTTGTGTAGTCTGAATAAAATTGTTTATAGAGTCATTTTGTGTAGAATGCTTTTGTATTTTTCTTTTAAAAAAAGTGCTAAGAGATCTTTTTTTTCTTAATTCTGAGTTTATAAATAGAAAATATGTTGTTTTAGACTATAGCTTTTAAGAAGATAGTTAATCTATATTCAGGATTTAATTAAAATACTATCTAGTATTAAGTATTCTATTAGTTTTGAAGTATAATTTGATATATTATTTTAAATAATAAGAATATTAAAAATGATTTGAGTAGCCTATAGTTTTTTTCTTGAATTATGTTTTTTAGTTATTCTAACTATAGTATCAAAAATATAAAGCTCTCTTTTCTTTACAATTTGTATAATTGTATATACTCTTTATCATTTTATAAGTCACATATATTTAATGATAAATTGTTGATTTGATTATTGTTTATTTATCCTAATTTGTTTGTATTATTTATATAAAATATTGTGAAGTTTACATATTATTGTTTTAGTTTAATACTTTGTTTATCAAAAAAGTTATTGATCTTTTCTATTTGATTTTCTTGTTTATAAAATTGATTGTTGATCTACTTTTGTTATAAGAGTTAATTTACTTTGTTTGTAAAATATTAGTAAATCTTATTGTAATATTTTAAGGATTACTATAAACTAATATGTTTATATTTACATAACTTATTTTAATATTTAAATTGTACTAGTGAACAATTAAGATATTCTACTATTTAATTTTTAAAGTCTTTGATGTCTTTCTGGACTTTGTGAACTTTGAATTTTTTTTAATTTATCAATAAAAACTAAAGTTTATAAAGTTTTTTCTAGTATTTAGAAAAGTGTAAATTAATATTATCCTAGTTATAAACTTGGAAAGTTATTATTTAACTCTTCTAAGTTTACTATAAATAAAGCTTATAGATATGTTTCTTACTTCTTGTAAAAATAAAACTAAGAAAAAATAAAGTATAGTTTCTAAACTTTTTCTAAATATATGAGTTCTTTTGAATATAGTTGAATATTTTATAGTTTGTTTTTTAAATATTAGCTTGAAGTAGTATAATGTTTTAGCTAGCTTTTCTTTTTCAAATAAAAAAAATTTTTTTTAAAAAAAATAGAATCAATAAAAAAAGTTTTTTAATTTTTTTTTATTTTTTGTTTTATTGTCAAAAGAAAATACTATTAATTCTCTATATTACATTTGAATAATTTTATTAAATAATTATATATATATATATTTTTTATAACCCTTAGTCAAGCCAGCATAGTGCATTTATTAATCATAAATAACAAAACCACATGTGATACATTGGGCAAATATATCTTGGCTAAACTAAATCTCATACTGACTCATTCATCACTTTCAATTTTCAAATGAGCTTAAAGTCTTTAAGTGTAATCTTGAGGACAATATTTTACTCCAGAATTAGTTTTGAATAAAGACCCTCCTAACTTTTTTATCATTGTTAACAGGTTGCCACTATCGATTATCCTTCAAGAAACTGATTTTTAGAAACTATAATAAGGAAAAGGGGAAATAAAAGAAAGAGGAATATCTAAAAATGCACAAATGTGTATATATGAAAAGAAAAAGAAAAAGAAAAAATAAAAGTGCTCTATGTCTTCCAAAGAACCTCTACTAAAAAACCTTTTCTTATTAGGAAACAACCCTTCTGAAATATTCTTCTTTTTCCTAACCATTTGAGGAACTTATTCATTCAAGACCTTGATTATTTTCTTGTGACCATCTGAAGTACTTATCACCTACTTAGATTCAGCTTTTTGTTTGTCACTTCCTTTCTTTCAGTATTGATTTTTTATTCATTCATGTAGATCTAATGGCTTATAGTAAATCCCAGGTTCTTATGTAACCTTTCAGTCATATTGTGTAACTACTGATATCTTTCAGCAACCATACCTAGTTAAAAGAATTTTACTGATGTATATCTTTCATTGCCCAAAATAGTTATTCCTTAAAGATCTTTTTGCTTAACAATGGTAGAAAAGTATCAGAAGAATAGTGGGGATTCTCGTCGATTACGATATCATTACACAATGTCTGGAAAAATACATTCTCAATTTTAGAGAAGGATAGTGATTTGCAGTTTTCTGCTTTTTGGTCTTATCATCTAATCGAGATAAGAAAATAATCCTCTTTGTATACTTTGTCTAACTGGGATAATAAAAAGTTGAATATTTCAACTTGAACAAATAATTATTTTTTCATTACCTAAGGAATTTAGTGTCCATCCTAATAGTCTTATAGTCTTTTTTGTTTCAGGTACACTTCATTTGAAGAAGTGAAGGATTGCACACCAATTTATTTTCTTTCGTTTCACTATTGCCATTATTAAAATACATGAATATGACCTATAGAACCTTATTTATATCTTGCTACCAATGTATTTAGTATTAATCAATCAGAAGCCAAATGACGTTGTACTACCAAAAATTCGGGATCAAGTTGGGATAGACAAAATTTCTCAAAAAAAAATCATGAAAAAACAGTAGATGCTCTAAGAGGGCAAGAGACAATATGTGAGAAGGTAGATAATAAGTCTTCCCCTGCCTAGAAAACCTCTATCTCCATGTCATATCCAGCTTTAAAAGAAAACACTCTACAAGTTAATTCTTTTACTTCCTAGAATCTTCTTGCTTTTAATAAAAAAAGTATGTGCTTGAGTCTATTTAGGCCACCAGAGGCTCAAGTTTTTAGTCAAAGGAATTTGTAAACAAGTAAGAAAGAGTAATGATTACTTATTAAGATAAGCTTCAAGTTGTTTTAAAGAAAGTAGAAAACTTTGTTAGTCAAGAAGAATAAAATCTTCTTGTGAACATCTTTTTTGTACATAGTTAGAAGATCACAAAAAGAATCTGTATTAATTAATTCTCTTTATATCTGTTTTTATTAAATAATTATATTATATTTTGATTTATAGATTAATGTATAATGGTAGTTTTTCCAGATTATAATCACAAATTTTATAATTCAATATTACTTAAGAATTAAATAAAAAATTTAACTTTTAATCAGATTTATTGATTATTCAATAAAAGTCATATTTAATTATCTAGATTCATTAAAATTAGTTAGACTGCATAAAGATAGTTCTTTGACTTTTTATCAATCAAGGGTTAAAATTTAAGGTTTTATTACTGAAAGAATTATATAAAGAAAGGTTTCTGGTCTAATTTTTTTAACTACTTTCTGATCTTCTTATCTTTATAAACTCTAGAAACCTATTTTTCTAAATTGAGATATTTCAATTTATTATTTTACTTAAATAAAAATCAATTAATAAAAACTAATATGATATTATAAATAATATCAAAGAAGATAAAATATCTTCTTCTGAGATCTGAGTAAATAATATTTGAGTGTATTGGAGGATACTTAAGCTTATTAGACAAAACTGTGTAATTATATTAGTTTAATAATAACAATAAAAATTTATATAGCTTAATACTAATTGATTATAACTCATTATTGATAATCATATATACTACTATCTAGTCTTTAATTAGGTTTGCCTATTTACAGAATACAAATAGAAATAATTGAATTAGTCTATTAAATAATTATTAATTTATATGTACTGTATACTGTATATGAATATATAGTCTATAAGAGATGATTAATACCTACTTGAAAGAATTAATTGTTTTCACAAAATTTGTTAAGTCTCAATTTAATAAAAAAAATTTTTTTTTTTTAAGTGCTAGGTATAGTCTTGTTTTATTTTAGTAGATATTACATATATAATGTAGATAAATTACTTCTGTTTTCCAAGTTAAACTTTAATAAAAAAAACATATTTTGTGACAAAGTTACCTTTTTTTTTGAACAAAAGAACTAGTAAAAGGGTCTACTAGTGCAAGATAATTAAAAAAGAATCTATGATATTTATATTCAAATTAATGTATGTCTTAAATTTAAATCTGATAATAATAATATCTATTCAACTACTATAATTCTATCTTTCAGGCTAGGTTATAACTACAAACAAAAACTATATATGATTAAATAGGAGAGAAGACTCTGCATATAATAAAGAAAATATTGATAGGAAAGGAAGTTGATCTTAATATGAAGTGATTTGAAAGTCATGCTAATACTACTACTTTTGTACTGTTGACTAATTACTTTTCAAGAATTTCATTAGTTCAGGTCATAATACATCTTCTTTAGCTGTTTTCAGTATAGCTATGTTATAGTTTTTTGTCTTTCAGCTCTAGTTCTTTCTTTTGATTTCTATATTACCCTATCTAATATGAGACATTTGTTGATTTTCTTCTAGATGATAATAAGTTGGGATTGCAAGGGAGGTTCTAGAACATAGGAAAGAAGTAACTCAATAATACTATAAAGATGTCTTCACTTAAGCTATATAAGTGTTAAAGAGAAGGGACCTGTTATTTATAATCTGCTTTTCTTTGCCATTGTGATAATTTTATCTTAGAAAAAAAAAGTTTGACATATTTGGCTTGCTCTTTATTGGATTTGATAAATATTATACTGTTTTTCCCAAAGTACTACTATCTTGAGAGATTGAGCCATAGTCTTTTTTTCATTAGACTACATATTGATTCTGTCTTTTGGTTAGTACGAATGATAAATCTTCTAGTCTATCAATTTAATGCTTTTAAAATATAGACACAACACTTCTTAGGCATTATTATTTTTTTATATACTTTTGAGTCTTATTATAGATATAGTTTTACTTAATAGATACATATAGTATGTTGTTGAGATTCTTTTTTGATCAAGACACTAATATAAAAGAGACTGTATCCTATATCTATCTATACCACAGCCTAGTGTCTTAAGATAGACCCAGATTCTTATGGAGCCGAGAAAATGTATTTGGATATATGAGGTAATCAATAAAAGCTTGTTTATATTTTTTTATTGATGTGTTTTCTGCTGGCCAATAATTGCTTAAAAAATTTTGTGTTATACAAAATTCAGGATCAAACTGAGATAGATAAAATTCCTTCTAAAAAATTGAGAAAAAGTTCTCTTAGAGCAAGTACATAACAAGAGAGTGAATGGTTGCCTTCAAGATAAGTCTTTTATCATTAAAAAAGCTCTATATTGTTTCTCTAGTAGATGAATAGATAGCAGTACTTCAGTTTTTCTTCCTTTCAGAACTTTTCTACATTGATAGAAAAGGTGTATTCATATCTTTAGTCACGGAAAATTGGGTTTTTATTTGAAAAAAATATTTAAAAAAGGAAGGGAAAGGTAGAAATAACTCTTTAAATGTTATTTCAAGTTGATTTAAAGAAAATAATAAGACTTTATTAGTCAAGAAATATAAAAATTTCTTGTGAATATTTGTTTTATGTGTGATCAGAGAATCAACGAAAAGAGTTTTTGATTTATGGTCTCAATTTAATAAATAAAAAGTATATATGTCTAATCATAGTTTATAAACTAAAAAATAATAATAATAATTATACCATATTTAGTATTCTAATTTAAGACCTCTTTCAATATCTTATTTTATAGAATATTCTTTTTATATTGTCTATTATAATATTCCTATAAAATATTTATATATACTGTAGTTTTAAATATTGATTCTTTTTATTAAACTATTCTTTTTATATAACTTATTACAGCTTGTTTATAAAATAATCATATAAAATCTTAAATAGATTTATATTTGATAACAATTTTTCTTCTAGTTTGATATGTTTAGATGGCATTAGTCTTTAATTTATTTGCTGAAACTTGTAGAATTTGTTTTGAAATAAGATAACTTTAATATTAAAATTAATTAAAATATCTTGTAATTTTTAAATTTTTTATAATCAAATAAAATTTTAATTGGAAGTGATTAAATTATCATTATAAATTAAATAAAATCTTTTTGTATTACTTAGGCTTAAGTAATATTGCCTTATAGTAGTATTGAACTTAAAAATCATATTTAATAATCTATGAGTATTACCACTGTACTATTGTTTTATGATCTATTTTAAAAATTTTATTTTATTTTATTATTTAACTAACTTGCAATTATATTAATTATATTACAATAACTTGTTTTTATTAAAAAACTAAATCAAAATATATAATTTTTTTTTTAATTAGTCCAACTGACAGGATGAATCTTTATTAAGGAATCAGTAGTATATTTTTAGATTACATGAGTAATTCGTATAACTTTTTTAACTATCTATCCTAGTCTAATCTGCAAATTTTATTATACAGTGGTATCATTTTTCATCAGTTGCCCTATTCTACCTAGGACTATAATATTCTAAAGATCCACTATAGACTTCTTTTATTGATAATCTTCAAGGGGCTGTGTTATATATTCCTTAGTAGGACTTGTTTATTGCTTGATGATTGTGGGTACCATGAATGATCCTTATCATGTTTGGGTTCTCCGCATGCTAGTCGAACTTAGATAGCACAATCTTCCAGTCATGTTCTTGATATTCAGATAATTCAATAGTATCATGTAATTGGATAGCATATAGCCTTTAATTACCTCATTTTTAACCACTTTTGCAAGTTGGCCTATGGGGTTTCCCTTAATTGTTACTTTCTGAATTACTTCTTTCAAATTTCTAATCCATCCCTGTGGTTCCTAACATGATACTAATACCAACCACTAGCTTCTGCAATAGCTGTTTTCTTTGATAGCCATTGATTTTGCAATCATAGAGATTTCCTATTAATTATTGTTACGGTCTATTACATTTTCAACAAATACAAATGATCAAAGTCTCCCTTATCTCCTATAGGGTGTAGTTTTAATAAGAAGTAAATGTCCTTCCCATATTTATTAAGAGGCTTGAGCTAATCGATATTTTTCTTGGCTTGTCTTTGAACCCTTGCATATTCCGGGCAGTAGGTCTATCAAAGATTTCTTTAGCACTAAAACCATCAAGGCTTAGGTAACCTAATTTTTATACCATGGTTATATAGTAGAAATCTATAGGTTATTTATGAGTACAAGGGTGCATGTAATGATAAGCATATATCTTGTACAATATAACCTATATTATGAGAATTGTTCTCAAGTGGGATTGAACCAGTAACTTGTGGATAGTAACCTGGAAGTGTACCCACTGCACTATTAATCCACAGATCTATAATTAAAATATATAATAATTTATAAACTTTTTATTTTTTTTATTTTTTTTTGAGTATCTATAGCCAAGCTAGATTGTCAGTTTATTAATTAATTTAAAATATAAGTATATTTTTATTTGAGCAGTATAATACATACTATAGTTAAACTATTATTCTAATATAATTAACTTATAATAAACATAAAAGTCTCTAAGTTTAGCCTTGAGAACAATATTTTGTTCCACAATGTCTTTGGATAAAAACTCTCCTAGTCTACTGCATCATTATTAGTAAGTTATCATTACCATATATCAAATCAAGCCACTAGAATACAGGAAACTATAAAAGGATGGGTTGAAAAAAAGGAAAAGGGAAATATCTAAAAATGTCTAAATAGATAACAAGAAAATGAAAAAATAAAAATTGAAAAAAATATTTCCAGCTTCCTCTAAAGACCTGCTTCTCAAGATCTCTTCTCAATAAGGAATACCTGATTAAAAAATTTTTTTCCTAACTGTCTAAGGAACCTATCCATTCTTGATCTTTATTTCCTTCTTATGTACTGTCTAAGGAGAGTTATCATTTAGTGGGAACCTTTACTTCTAAGACACACTTGGTCCTAGACAGTGATTTTTTATTCACTTGTGATAGAGAGGCAACTTATTATGGATCCCAGGTTCTTAGGTGACCTAGTAGAAACTAAGTAATGTTATTTCAGTATAATATCTTCTAGTAGTCATACCTAATTAAAAAAATTTTACTGATATATATCTTTCATTATCCAAAAGATCAAATTTCTCAATAATTCTTTTGCCTTGTAATAGTGGAAGGGTCTTAAAAGTAATAAGAATCTCATTAATTGCAATATTTCCAACTGTAATCAAAGGGTTGGAGCTTAGTATTGACTAGAGACCATTTGGTCTTATTGTTTGATCAAGATAAAAATAAGATCTTGATCTTGAATTTTGCCTAACTGGGATAATAAGAGAGAAAGACCTTAGCTTGAACAAATAGTAGCTTTTTCATCACCTAAGAACTTGTTGTTCATATCTTATTGATCTTATGGAACTTGATCTATAGGTTAACTCAATTGAAGGAGTAGAGTGGACACAGGGCACCAATTAACTATTTCAATCATCAATGATATTATCAGAACACATAGGTGACCAGTAAAAGCTTGTTTATATTCAGTTATTAACATGTTTCATATTAACCAATCAAATGTCAGGGGATATTGTGCTATCAAAAATTCAGAATCAAACTGAAGTAAGCAAAATTCCTTAAGAAAACCATGAAAAACAGTAGATACTTTAAGAAAGTACAAGATAATATGTGATAAGATAGAAAATAAACCTTCCCCTACTAACAAAACTTTTATTTCTTGTTGCTTTTAGTACTGTAAGGTAACACTCCACTTGTCAGTCCTTTTACTTTCTAGAACCTTCTTGATCTTAGTAGAGGAAACATGCACTTGAGTCTTTTCAGATCACTAGAAACCCAAGTTTTTATTCAAAAAAGTTTATAAACAAGTAAGGGAGGGTAAAAAAGATATGTGAAGACAAACTTCAAGTTGTTTTAAGGAAAATATAAGACTTTATTAGCAAAAAAGTATAAAACTTCTTATGAAAATCTTTTTTGTATATAGTTAGAGAATCAATGAAAAGAGTTTTTAATTTATAGACTTTTTATAAAATAATTAACTTGTTATTATATATAAGTACTTTAAATTAAAATTTAAAACAATATTATTTTTTAATATAATTAAATTAATTACTATTTATTAAAATTATTGTTAATAGTTTAATACTATTGATTGATTAATTTGAAAATTAAATAAATTGCCAAATTAAAAAAAAAAAAGAAAAAAATCAATAAAAAAAAACTAATTCAAAAATAAATTTATTTTTCTTTTAAAAGAAATATATTTTAATTGAAATAATTTTTTTACTTTGCTTAAATTTTTTTTAGAAGAAAAAATTTTTTTATCAATTTTAGTATTGATAAATCAATTTAACTGATTTTTTATTTAAATAATATTATATTAAAATATTTCAAAAAAGTATTCAAGTCTTAGTTTTTGTCTATTAAAGCTTTGTTATTACTTAAAGAACTTAAATAAAGAATAGGAACTTGTAATTCATATTACACTTTTTTTTCATTTTTTGATATTATAAATATTTTTACTAAAAAATTGAACTTCTAGAGAATAAACATTTTCAAAACATTTTTTTTAACTGCAAATAATATTATTAAAACTTGTAAATATAATCAATAGAAGCTTGTTTATATTTTAAAAACTAATGTGTTTTATATCAACAAATTATTTTTAATAAAGATCTATACTATTGTCTAAAATTTAGAATCAATTTGAGATAAGTTAATTTCTCAGAAAATAATAAAAATAAAAGTTTTAAAAAGATTAAGAAGATTAAAAGAAAAAAAATAAATCTTTTTATTGCTAATAATCTCTGAAAAGATTTTCAAGTACTTTATAATTATTTCTTTTTTTTTTTGAATATTTTTTTGCTATTGATATAAAGAATATTACTTAACTTTTCTTAATTACTAGAAATCAAGTTTTTGAATAAAAAAATTTATAAATAAAAGAGAAAAAGTAAAAATAATTTTTGAAATTATATTTAAAATTGTTTTAAGAAAAGTATTAAGACTTTATTAGCCATAGACACAAACTCTTCCCGCTGATCCTCTGACTACACACAAAAAAGACATTCGCAGAAGTCTTGTCACTTCTATGCTAATAAAGTCTTAATACTTTCTTTAAACCAATCTGAAGGGGCTTTCCTCAGGACTCCATTACTTCTCCCTATAATGTCTACAATCTCCTACAAATAATACTGGACTCTTGTGGCCTACAAAGTCCAGCACTCACCGTGACTACCAATAGCAAGAAAGTTCCTCAAGAAAGAAGGACCAACAGCAGAGTACCCGCTACCTATCGGATGAAGTGGAGGAAACAAAACAGTACTTGAGAGAGGGTCTCTTCTATCTAAAGGACTCATTTTTCACCCTTTGAATGGTTGTATGCCCTCTTAGAGCTACCACTTTTCATGGCTTTTTGGGGAATTTTGCTTATCTCAGCTTAACCCTAAAATTTCGGGTAGCACTAATTCCATTGATTCTGATTGGTCAACACGAAATGCGTTGGACAAGATTGATAAACAAGCTTTCATTGGTCACTTCACGTGTCTGAATGTATTTTCTCAGCTCCATAAAAACCTGGAGTCCACCATAAGTCATGTGCTAGTGTGGGTGGATACAGGATACTGCAATTTCCTAAATCATTGGCCATCAAGGAAGAGTAAACAAGCCCACAGACTGTTTGCCCCATGGACTATACATAAAGATGAACCCAACCACCCACAAAAACACAAGGACCAATAAAAAGATTTATGTTCATCAGTTAGAATGTTCAAAAAAATAAATAAATAAATAAAATTAAATAAAATTTTAAA
>CAJVPT010006580.1:0-10902 GCA_910592055.1 Acaulospora colombiana
GTAACACATAAAGTTCTATAAACAAGCTGCTAGAAGAAGAGTACACAATAATAACATTAGTACTTTATCCATCAACTTTTGAAGAAAAGGGAAAACAAAGTAAATTTGAATCACAGTAAGGCCAAGGGACCCAACATCAACTCCCCTAGTTTTCAACTAGGTCAATGCAGATTTACACCTTTCTAGACATTAGAAGGAACCTGACAATATAGTAATTCTAAATGGTAAACCAGTCAAAACTCAAAATTTGCAAGATCCAAGAGGACATCAGGAACCCAAGAGCAATAGCTAGAGATTATCAATAATAACACATTAGCAATACATAAACAACTAGTACGTAATATGAATACAAACATGTTCCTTTAGACAATAGAGATATAACAACAGATTATGTGACATCTCTAAACAGATAAACAAGCTCAACACGTATTCTAGCTAATTACAAAACACATTCTTTATACCTGGTTTACCCCTTAATAGATCCAGCACACGTGTTACTAAAATTAACAAATAAATAGATAAACAACTTGCAACATGTGTTTACTTCACAATTGATCGACTAGCATAACAGATAGATTAGAAAATCCTAGTAATATTATCTGAATAAGTAAACAAATAAATAGAGTTAATTTGTGAAGTGTAAATTATTCAATAATCACGTGATATAGCCAACATGAATAAAGCACAACGTATTCTTCATATAGTAAATAAAAAGAAAGAGGATATCTTGAATAACATAATTAAGCTTTCAAGAAAACTTAATGAAACCTCAGAACTATAGGTATCTCAACAGTTGATAAGGCAAAAAGAAGATCAAAAGAAGAAACAACTCTTACACTGGAGATTTTTATTATCCTAGATAGTATTATTGCTAATATCCTAGAAATAAACAAAGCAACATTCCATAAAGAACGGATCCTTACTCAACATATTCTATACCTTTGGTAACAAGGAAAGGGAAAAGAAGAAAATCTTCTATGGCCCTATATAGAAGACAAATTCATAGAAATTATCAAGAATACAAGTGATTCACAGAAGCCAAAAAGTCAACTGATAGAGATCACAGAATATGTAGATACTGAGTCAACAATAGATAATGAAATCACAATGACCAGTGACTATAAACAAGAAGAGGCCGAAATACAAAGGCTTCAAGAAAAAATAAAAGGCAACAATATCAGTAATTATAGCTCATATGATACGAGAAATAGGGACTTCACCCATTAACAAATCCATATTTTATAGGAAGAGAAGGAATATATAGACTCAGTGCCATAACGGGCAATATTTCAGAAGAAACAGAAGAAAAAGCCAAGGCCTATCTAAGCAATATTCTGAAACTATCACAGAGAGAAAGACATCTCTTAAAGAAAGAATTTATCAATGGAAACGAATGATTAATCTTTTAAGTACAAGAAGAAGAAAATGTCTTTAAAATACATAAAAGAGATAAACTGCAAATAAATTAATTTTACTATCCAATAAATAACTTCTCATACTTTATGTTCTATTTACACAACCAAAAGAAATAAAAACAAAAAATCTTTCAGGAATTCAAAGGAAAAAATAGATATGATATATGACATGTCAACCTAATAGATCTAGATTAGAAGGTTTCCAGAAGTTATATAGTTGAATATCTCAAGAGATATTGAACAGTTCAAAGCATCCATATCTATAAGGCCAAGATAAAGACTAGGGTCAAAACCCATTTCAAGCTTCATAAACATATTAAATAGGATCTTGTAGAAATATAGACAATATCTATAGATACTGAAATGTCCAGAGCCATCTTTACTAAATTAGAGTTGACTGATAAAGAGATAAATGCCACCCTAATCGAAAGAAATATCAACTCAGCTAGACTGTTGGATACAAACAGAATATATATCAACTTGATAGTAAGAGTTCTATATGATACTCAGACAAAAGTATGCTATACTCCCAAAAACCCTTATATATTAAAGAAACAGAACTTTACAGTTGTCTATTTCGCAGCAAGAGAGAATAGGGATATGACATACAAACAACATATTTTCTTACAAGGTTTAAGACTATCCTGGGGTATAAAAAATCCTAGCAATTGAGAAAATACTAGCCCTATAAGTGAAGAAAGAAAATCAAATATCAAAGATCTCAAAAAATCAATATAGATAATGATTCAACTTCAGATTTACTATCAGGCTATGAGTCCACAAGATCCTTTTCTTTCTCCTTTTATTATCATCTCTACACTATAAAAACTATATGCTCCAGAAATCAAAGACAAACAAAATAAAGGAATAATAATAGAATAAGGTAGGAGAATTATAGAACAACTAAATATCCTGCTATAGATAGTAATAAAGAGCCAATAAGAAGATGAAGGACTCACCAGCAGAATATCAGTAGTGAGAATACCAGATAAGAGGCAGAAGGCAATCAAGTCCCTCTGCAGCTCATATTGGCCAATCTTGAAAAACTGAGCAGTAGAATAAATAGACTCGAAAGACAAACAATCCTAAACAAGATTAATAGAGGTAGAAAAGGAGCCAATCACTCCTAATATGGCGCAACAGGCAACCCAAAGAGACAAGGTGTGAACATGCCCACTTCATCCTCAACAGCAACTAACAACAAGGGCAGAAAACAAATACAAGAAAAAGATGTTTCATTAGAACAATATGATAATTTAGATCTAACAACATTCTTACAAAAAGAATATGATATTTTTCTCAACAAAAAAAGGAAAAACATAATAATAGAAAAGAAACAGGAAGAAATGAAAGACATACAAAAAAGGATAATTAGGATCAGAATACACAATATCAGAGGCATCACAAATAAGACAAATCAAAAAAATCTAATTGAAGAAATTATAGAACAAGAGATAGGTATAATGGGTTTATGTGAAACAAAACTTACCCAAGCTAATGCCAAATGGGCTTTCGACAAACAAAAAGCCTACAAACACTTTCATAGCATCAATCCTGATACACCCTTTGGAGCAGGAGTTAGCCTTCTTATCAGAATAGAACTAAAGAAAAAGATGGCATCAATCGAAAAAGAAGACAGATATATTATAGTTGTCAACTTGCTGATAAAAAAGAAAAAGATTTGTATTATACAGGTCTATATTTCATCAGATAAGCAAAGGTGCAAAAAAGTGCAGAAGAAAATAACCTCCCTTAGTAAAACAAAACATAGAAAAGGCTTTTACACAATTATAATAGGAGACTTTAATGCTACTTACAACCCATTAGAAGATATAACCTCATCTTTCAAAGCAAAATTCAAATTTTCTTGGCATCCTGAAATTCTACTGTTTAATGTTCTTGATAAGTGGGGATTTATAAATACACTTGCCATATGGAAAGGAAAAAACAAGACTCCCACAAGATGGAATGCAACAAGCAGTAGTAGAATTGACTATATCTGAATATCACAAAGCTTATCAAGATATCCAATACTATAATTTGATAATAAAGAGATAAAAAAAATCACAGGAAGCAACCACACCATAATTTTTATAACTTTACATAACAATAATCTCTTTATACAAAATAATACTATAAAGTTTCCTAAATAACAATTAAGAAGAATAAATATCAAGGTAACATCTCCAGAACAATGGCAGACCTTTCATAAAAGTTTAGATTACAAGTTCAAGACAACACTGGAATCTTTACTTAAAAAAGAATCCAATGAAAATGAAAGGGAAAACCAAGCAAACAAAATCTGAAAAACCTTTGTTAAACAAATCTGCAAAACAGCCTTCAACAAGCTCACAACTAAGAAATCAATTATAAATAAAGAAAAACCTGAATATAGATATAGTTCAAAGTTCATTACATACAGAAAAGCCCTATGACTAAAAAGCTCTTAAAAAAGGCTGAAGCATCAAGAGAAATAGTCAAACTGTAGATCTTCAATTTGGCAATAGAGAAACACAATGCAATATATAGCCCTAACCATCAGATCGAAAACTATTGTATCCAACATAGCATCTCCAATATGCCCTAGTTGTTATTGAAAAAGGATATTCAGGATGCAATAGAGAGATTAAAATTTATCAGTCAAAAGATTGAAGCCAAGAAAACAAGAGACACAATCAAGGATGCTTGGAAACAATGATGTGATAATCTAAAATTCAATCAGAGAAAAATGATAAGCTCTCTAACAAACAGAACAAGAAGCAAAATTGCACTGAACAGAGTTAAGATCATACAAGATGGTACAGAATATATAATAACCAAAACAAGCTAAATAGAAAAAAAACTAAGATAATATCATCTAGAAACATTTAAAAAAAGAGATGCCAACTTCAATAGCCTTACAGAAGACTGGAAAAAGGAGTATAGATTCAAAGATTATATTAAGGAACTATGGTATAAAGATCTTCTCGAGCCAATCTCACAAGTGGAATTAGATGAAATACTTCATTCACTTCCAAACAACAAGCCACCAGGATGGTTACAAATTAGCTATGAAATGCTTAAGAAACTGGATCAGGATGGAAAGAAAATCCTGAGAAGCATGTTAAACAACTTCTTGAGATAGGAGATAACCCCCACTTATTGGAAACAGAGCTATATATATCCCATAGTTAAACCAAAACCATAGAAGTGTGAGCTAACAAACACAGACCAATAGTTTTGTTAAAAGTTACAAGAAAGTGTTTCTGTAAAGTCAATAACATCTTCAAAGGTTCCAACTTCACGGATTTTCCTGAAAAAAGTACATCAGAACTAATCTAAATCCTCAACAATATTTGCGAAGATGCAAGAGAAAATAAAAAGAAACTGTGGATACTTTTTTAAGATATCACTAAAGCCTATAATACAATTAGTCTGGATATGCTAGTCAAAGCAATAGAAAGGATCAGAATACCCAAGGGTTTTATCAAGATCATACTGAGCCTATTTCAAGACAGAGAATTTCAAGTCATTTTTGAAAATAATTTCATAGAACCTTAAAAAGCAAGAAATGACATAGATCAAGGGGAAACCATTTCACCACTGCTATTGTGAATATTCTACGATCCTTTACTCTGCAAGATTCAAAATAATAAAGAAAGGGGATACAAAATATCGATCACCTGGAATCTAAATCTCAAAGAACAAATCACAAGAAAGTTAGAATTAAGACATGCGGCCATAGCCTTTATAGATAATATGATATATTAGCAAGATCCAAAAAGGATATGGAAGAAATCCTTGAAACTGCAAGAGTCTTCTACATAAACAATGATTCCCAAATCAATAGTAATATATCAGTCCTAATTACAATTAACAATTCTAATTGCTATCCAGAAGAAGTTCAGGCCTATATAGAAAAAGAAGTAGTAAAGGAGCTCAACAGGGCAGAACATACAAGATTTCTAGGAATCTGAACTGAAAATCAAAAAACTGCAGTTGAACTTAAAGAGAGGGTGCTAAAAAAGAATAACTTAGTAATCAAAGCTCTTAAAAACAAGAATTTGATAGATAAACAAACCCTGTATATTCTAAACAGTGTATTAATTACAAAAATAGAATTCAGGATGCAACATAGTATACTATTCTGAAAAATATGTAACACTCTAACAGTAGCATATAGAAAGCTCTTCAAAAACAAGAGTATTCTATATAGATCTATATCTAATAGTGTAATACATCACCCAAAGATTCACAACCTGAAAAGCATCTGGATGCTCCAGCAAGAAAGTCAAATAATAGAATTATATAATAGACTAAATAATCCTGGTCCCGCAAGAATCACAATAATTATTTGACTCAAACAAGCACAGATAAAGAATTGGGAACCACTTAACCTATTAAATGCAACTCTCTGAATTATCTACCAGATAAAGGAAACTTCATACTTCAAGTAATGAAGTTGGCTAAAGACATAGAAATAATTTTTCACAGTTGAAAATGACAAGAAATCTTCAAATGGAGCAAGAGAAATAGTTTAATTAAGGAACATCTTACACTAGAAGAATATAGAAAAGTGATACCATCACTAAGAAACAATAAACTGTAATATGTAAACCAGCTAATCGATCAAACTACTAAAGAAATTAGGGATTAGCGAATGCTCCAACTACTTTAGAACACCAGTAAAGATCCCATTTCAGAATGAATTAAAACTCTTCCAAGTAATAGAATAGGTCAACTCATGAGTATGTGAAAAGGAGACCGGACAAAGTGGGAATCAGAATATATTGCAATTAATCCAGATTATGATAAATAACAAAAACTATAAATAATTACAAAGAAAGCTAAGCATCACATAATCTGGAAAAAACTATAACAGACAAAAGTAGGACCCAAAATCAATGTCAAACACTTCAACTGCTATAATAATAATAATACTCAAATGACAATATTAACAAGATGCCCAGAATGCTTAAAGAATACAAAACAAGAAAGGGGATATACTATATATTAGAGAAAAATATGAAAGATATATATGAAGTTTCATATCTCAATACAAGAAAGTCAACCAGAAGAGCTCAAGAACTAACAATCCCCTGCTTCAAGGTATTACTAGAAGAGATAATGGAAAAGGTTACTAACATAAATCCAAATCTTCAAACTTTAGCTTCAATCAATATAGTGAATTAAATAGATATCAAAAGATAGAAGGAGGTCATCATTAAAGACAATGTTATAGAAGAAATATATCAGGACCACCTAACAGAAATACTTCAACATAATCTGGAATTTAATGTTAAAAAACTAATATTCTACTTTGATGAATCACTCATTAATTATAAAAAGGAAGAAATGAAAATAGGAGCAGCATGAATCCAGATAGGAGACATGGGTAGAGAAAATAGATTTCAGACAGGAATAGACAATTGGCCCTCCTCAACACGTGCTGAACTTGTAGCAATTGTCAACAATACTTCTAGTGATTCCAGTGGGTAGCGATGTGTAAATTCATACAGTTAGCCAGGTCTGTATCTCCAAGTAGAAAACAATAGAAAGAGAAGATCCAAAGCAAACTCACAAAAGATGGTTAAAGAAAAAAAACTGATCCCTATGGGCATGAATGTTAGAATTGGTAAAGAAAAAGACCATAAACCTGCAACTGATCAAGGTTAAGATACATTCCAATAATCCCTACAATGAAGAAGCAGATGTCCTAGTCAAAGAAGCTTTGAAACTCTCAGCAATAAAATAGAAAGAGCTAACCTTATACAAGATTATCACAGAAATTAGATGACAAGAAAAGATATTGGATGACCCAATAAGATAGTTTGTCAAAAAAATAAACAATAAAACAACTGCCTTCCAGTGGATATAACAAAACAGAACCAAAAAAAGATGAAGCCATCAAATTATAGAATAGCAAGATTATACTTGGGATCTTGTATGGAAAAAAATAAAAGAAGGACACACCTGGAATACTTTCTTTAAACAATTATAGTGAAAAAGCTTTCTCATAAAGCTAATGAATGATAAGTTACCAACTCTGAACAAGCTAGCAACTAGAAGACCCGACCTTTACAAACAAGTAAAATGTATTGCATGCAACTAATAAAGTGAAACTTTCGAACATTTACTAGAGTGTCCAGTATACAAAAAACAATTACAGAAAGCATGAAATAAAGAATAAGATAAGATCCTTAGTGACTTCAAAGGGCTTTTACAAGAGAGAGAAAAAGAAGTAGAAGAAAAACATATAAGGTTGATTATCCATGATGAAGAAAAAATAGTTGAGATAGATAAATGCATCTCTAAACTGATAGAATAGACTTTAAAAACTAGTCAGAACACTCTAAGCTTTTGCACAGGACTAGTAAGAAGAGACCTAATCCTAAAAAGGCAGATCTGAAATGCCATAGAAAAAAAATTGGTAATAAGGCAAGAAGATGGAAAACTATTTCTATATATAGCAAAACAAAAAACCAATTGATATGATTTTAGATACTATACTCATTATGACTTGTTGTCCTCTAAGTAAGATACTAATGTATCTAGATACTGTTAATATATGTAGTTGAAAATAATATAGATTGTTGTTAAGCCTTAGATAATAGTTTTTATTGTTTTCGTGAGAATTCTGGAGTGAAGTATAGGTTGTAGTTCTTGTAAAGATCTTTTTATCCAGTTATCTTTTTTCTTATTTTTTATCTTTACTTATGATGTTTTGTGCTTTTTCCCAAAGTTGTAAATGGCTGCATCTGTCAATGCATATGTTGTAGATAATAAATCGAATATTGTTAATGTAACTTTTTATGGTCTCAGTTATCTTTCCTGAGAATAGAAACCAGCTGAAGTCTTTTGTGACTTTTTTGCTTATGGCTCCTCATAGAAGCAGATCCATAGATTTGTATTCTGAATATGTTTGGTAACCTCTACTTTGACATTTTGTGGATTTTCTTTTTCTGTTCTATCTATTATTTTACAATATATCATTTATTTTAATTCTGTAATATGGTGTAGCAGGCTGATTGGCAATTCTGTCGCTAATGATCAAAAGCTTGTATAACCTGTAAACATAAGAGTCCATCCTTCTATCACATACATAAAAATCAAGGCAGAGGCATGAAAAGATTTGGGTAAGTCTTAAGATAGTTTTTCCTAAAACTACTTATAACTTCACTGTTATAACAATCTATTCAAATGATTCATCTTAAGATTTATCTCTTTATTAAGTCATTGGAAGAAGCTATATTTATACATTTTTATACATAGAGCTATTACATAATTATTATAGTGATTTTAGTATTATGTCATGCATAAATTGCTTCATAGGCAGCTAATTTTCTATTACTTCAGCTCATAGCTTTTTACTTTTTTAATACAAATGAATTGTTTGTACATTCTTTTATCTTATAAAGAGTATGATAATAGTCATCAATTGATTTTTTATATAAACTTTAATTATGTTATGATTATTGATCATATGACCATAGCAAAAATTCTGAACTCAGTCTGACTTCTTTGGCATTTAACAATAGATATCAGAAAACATGAATATTGTCTTCTGGAGCATTGCATGCAAAGCACTGGATTAATTTGTATATTTTTAGATTTCTTCTATATAAAATGTGCATCTTGAAAAGTTCCAGGTTTCATAACTTAATCATGAATCATCTTTATATATGATTCAGACTATCCATATATGCACTGGAAAATTTTGAGGAATATAAGAGTTCTGTGGAGTGTTTCCAATTGATATCTTTTATCTGTGATAGTTGAATAGTGTCATTTCTCTAAAGGTCACACTATTCATGTGATAGTTCAGCTTGTCATATTTGTTTTAGTACTTTTTGGATAGTATTGGATATTCAGTTATCTTGTTATAGAAGAAGAATATGGTTGTGTATTTGAGTAGAAAGTTTTAAGGAAGCCATATTCTGTGTTACTTTTAAGGACTGATTTTGTGACTTTGTCAATTGTGCGAAGAGTGATGATGTTGTCTTTTTCCTTATTTATTTTTTTCTATGAACTGTGGGCTATGCTGTCTAGATGATATGATGTAAATTCTATATACACTTATATTCTATCAGGTTTTTGTTTTTTTCTTTTGATGTATCTATTATTTCTTTAATTAGCTTTGCAAAGTTTGTATAGGCTGTTACTGTGCTACTATGTGGAATACAGCCAATTGCAATTATAGTTGTCAATATTTCTGTCCGCAAGATAGATGCTTGTCTTTTGAGTTTGATGCTACTGTTTTATGTATAGTTCTGGAGTGATCTGTTATTAGAAATCCAATCCCCATGTGTGTGAATTGAGAGGGATCAAAGGTACTATTTGATGTGATATAGAAGCTTTTTTCCCCTTTAAATTTATTGTGTATATCTTTGATTCTTTGTTTGGCTTCCTTCATGAGTTTGATTATTTTCTGTACATAGCAGATAGTAACAGGTGTAGTGTTAATTTGTATTGATTTCAACCTGTCATTGGGTTCTACTATCCATTTTTCAGTGAGTGATAATTGCAGTCTCAGTTTTTTTTCATTGTTGTTTTCCTATGTAGATTTTGATATTGTTGTGACTGGAATAATTGTGGTCTTGTCTTGCTGGACTTTGAAACAGCATATACCTGGTCTGTTATCAATATTTTTGTTGTTACCTGTGGTTTTTATTTACTTAGAAATAATATTGTACATATGATGATTTTTATATATAGTAAATGTATTATACTGTATACTATATATAACTAATTAATCTGTTAAGTATAACCACACAACACTTTCTTAATTTTTTTCAGAACACTTTTATAGAGCAATCTAGTTATCAAACCATTGTATTTGCACTATCTGTCCCCAGATTTTGAACTTTAGCATGGTCTACAGATTTCTTCTCTTACCAAGGTCTCCTAATAATAAGTTGCAGCAACTGGTTATACTTTTAAGCATTTCATCAATACAATGTTTACTCTCTTCAGAACTTCAACCTTCCTGATTTATGACAACTTCTTGCAGTCGATAAAATTATTAAGATATCCAGCACCAATCCAATCTTTATTCAAGTTAACCGCAAGATCAGCTTCATTCTTTTTCACCTTATCAGGATACAAATAAGATACTAATTATCTCACAACACCTATAGACTAGCCTGATCTGGTAAAGATCAGCTACAAGTGACACTATGTGGTGATGGATTCTTTTATTTCAGCTATCAATAAGACAATTAGATCTATGCTCAATGATATTTTACTGTCATCCAATGGAGTACTGAATTTATTGTGATACAGTATTTTTACTTGGTCTTCATATGGTATTGAATTCTGGATCTTGTGATTATGACCTGGGAACACTACTATTGTACTATAAATCCACAGGTAAAGATGGGTCCCTAAAGGGGGAGGTAGGGACATAAGTCAAATGTCCTTCACTAGTAAATATTAAAATTTTTAAATTAATAACTATAAAAAAACTACCCACAATTGTTCTTCATTATCTAAATTATTGATTTATAGC